>CAVNYN010201754.1:0-152394 GCA_963692815.1 Nyctanthes arbor-tristis
TTTAATATTTTAATTATTATTATTATTATTTCTAGTTAAATCAAGATCTTAGTTTTTTCATATAAGTTCCTCTACATCGCAGGAAACTTTCACATATTTTAGCTTAATAACCACTTGAATTCGGTTTTCTACGTCTAGAAATAATAATAATAATAATTAAATTTAGTTTTTTTTAACAGTTTTAAATTTGTATTATTTTTTAATTTTATTTTATGCATTATAATTCATTACGCAAAATTCACAATATGAAATCGGTTTTTTTTATCTTTTTAGTATTTTCATTTATTTTTTATCTTTTTACCTAATATATTACCTTACATAGAGAACATCACAAATGAATAATTTAAATAACAAAATCAAGATCTTAACTTTTCTATATAAGTTCCCTTACATCAAATGAAACTTTCACATATTTTATTTTAATAATCATAGTGTATGCAATTATATAGATTATTATTTGAATTCGGTTTCATACGTTTTTAAAAGAAAAATTATATTCGGTTTTTTTATTAGACCCAAATTTGTCAGATTTTTAAATTTTATTTTATGTAATATAATTTATTGATATTTATGCAAAATTTACAATATGAATTTGGTTTTTTTATCTTTTTATTATTTTCATTTATTTTTTTCGTCTTATCATAATATATTACCTTATACAGAGAATATAAAAAATGGATAATTTAAATAAATAAATCAAAATCTTAACATTTCTATATGAATTTCCTTACATCAAAGGAAATTTTTGCATATTTTATCTTAATAACCACTTGAATTCAGTTTTTACATCTAAAAAATAGTAATAATTGAATTTAGTTTTTTAAACAGTTTTAAATTTGTGTGATTTTTAAATTTTATTTTATGTAATGTAATTCATTGATATTTATGCAAAATTCACAATATGAATTCGGTTTTTATTTGGGAATAAAAAAGGAATCCAACATTGGTAATTTAGTGAAAAGAATTGAGAATGTATGTATATATTAACGTACTTAGAAAATGGTTATACATAATAGGGCCTTAACTTATGGGCCTTGGGTTTCCAAAAAGTTTAAAATTTTAATGGATAATTATTGAAAAATATTTATTATGAACCATATCCGTGTTTATTTCACACTGTCAGATTGTTTTCTAGTTTGGTTCCAATATTAGTCAACTTATGATTTTTCCAATTGATTTGGACATGATGGTTTAATTCTTTAAAAACTGATTAAATTATGTTAACATATTAAAATATTTAGTCTGTGGAAGATGTATGTTATGAAAAATTAAATATCATTAATATATATTACAAAAGTTAAAAAAACAAAATCAAACGAGTCAATAAATAACATGTGTATTTTGTAGAAAAAATTGATGTTCACTCAGAGACAATTTTATATAGATATTTCGAGAGTTATAAAATGAAAATGTCTGAAAATTATGATATGTATTAAAAAAGGTCAAATAACAAATTATACTATAAATGTTGTAATATATGTATTATTATTTATCATTTATTCTTACTAAATTTATCAGATGCAACATAATTTCTCGTGCGTTACACAATGGCAGTCTAATACAAATTACGTTCAAAAACTTTCTTTAATGTTTTTCTTAGGTTTTTGTGTAGAAAATTTTTTTATTTTCATTAATGAAAGATATCGTATTACGAGTAGCAACTATATTGTTTTTCACACATACATAAACGGTCAAATATTATAACTTAAAATTTTTTTATACAATCATCTTTAATTTTATTGAATTACTTATATTATTTAATATTATCATTTCGTGTAATGTACGAGTGAAAAGCTAGCTATTAGTTCGGTCCAACTATAACGAGCTAACATCTCCCTTATGAAGTAGAAAAGTGTCACATGGTCCCTTATTATTAAAGGATTAAGACGCAAACCCTCTGATTTTCTAATAACAAAATGTCATATGGTACTTTTCTACTTTATAAGGGAGACTTAACTCTCTTTAAAAATTTTCGTTGTTAGTTAAAGTAGCAGTAAAAACTAAAAACATTAATTAATAAATAAAATCTTACCAGACATAATTGTTCATAGAAAAACATATGATTCTGACGCGCATCGCATCGCACCTAACCATTATTTATGTAAAGCACGTGGAAGATTGGTAGGTAGGTCAAATCCACACCCTTCGGGGGTGGCTAACGAGAAAAATTATGCCTACGTGTTTTAAAAATAAAAATAATTAAATAAATAAACTCAAGTATTAAGGGATTATAAAGTAATTATTATTATTTTTTTTGATAGAAAAGTAATAATTAATATTATTAGTATCAATCTCATTTTTACAAGGGAATTTAAAGGAAGGGAGATTACAAACGGGTTGCCGGTATCAATATCATTGCTTTAAAAATAACCCACAAATGGCATAACTTGTATCATACTATCGCCTTCTTCTCACCTCCGGCCATGGGTCTACCATTGATTTTTGTCACAATTTTCTCCATTTTTGTGGCGTACAAGCTATTGAATCGTCTACGGTTCAAGTTACCGCCGGGGCCTCGGCCATTACCGGTGGTCGGAAACCTGTACGACATCAAGCCGCTCATGGTTCGGTGCTTCACTGAGTGGTCACAAGTGTACGGTCCGATCTTCTCTGTCTACTTCGGTTCGCATCTGAATGTCGTGGTGAACAGTGCGGAGTTGGCTAAGGAAGTATTGAAGGATAATGATCAGCAGCTGGCGGATCGGAATCGGACAAGGCAGATTGCGAAATTCAGTAAGAATGGAATGGATTTGATTTGGTCGGATTATGGACCTCACTATGTTAAGGTTAGGAAATTGTGTACTCTTGAGCTTTTCTCCACAAAGAGGCTTGATGCTCTTAAACCTATCAGAGAAGACGAAGTTACTGCCATGGTTGAATCCATTTTCAAGGACTGCAGTGCTCCTGGTATATATGAAGATTTCACTACTGAAATTTGCTTTTATTTTTCTAATTTTTTTAATAGTATTTTGAGATTGAATGTTGAAATACATTTGATCTTAGCTTCTTTCCTATTTCCTTTGCTTCATTACTCTCAAGACGGGGAACAGTGCCTAATCTCTAGCTTCTTATACCCATCTAGAATTTTTACCTTATGATGATCGTGCCAAAAGAATAGAAGAGATAAAAGAAACAAGACTCATGTATATGGAGAAGCGGATCGCCAAGGGAGAGTATTAATGGCCTTAACTGCTGACTCTAGTCCTTAATCTGAATCGGCACAAACTTTAGATTTTAAGCAAGTGACAGCTAGGAAGGAATAATCAAAGTAAAAGAAAGCAGACAATTAGTGCAAGACGGTCTATTTCATAAACATTGTCGTTTTCATATTTCAATCAAGTGGCAAAAATGATTTTTGTTGTGGTGCTTGATTGCTGAAATATGGCGTTACTTTGGGTTTACTTTGTCTGTAATTGTGAAGCATGACTTTGGAGTTGAAATGTGACTCCGGAGATGAGCATATATTCAGATTCCATAATATTGGCGTCATCTATGCTCTTTGCACTTCTTGCAGAGAACAAGGGAAAAGCTTTGCAGCTGCGAGAATATTTGGGAATGATGGCATTCCTCCACATTACAAGATTAACTTTTGGGAAGAGGTTTATGAACAACGAGGGCTTAATTGATGGACAAGGAGAAGAATTGAAGGCAATTCTAGATAATGGAATTAAGTTGGGCATGAAAAAATCCTTATCCGAGTGGCTCCCTTGGTTCCGTTTCTTGTTCAAGGCTGAGAATCAAGCTGTTGAAGAGCATGATGCCCGTGCGGATAAATTCACTAGGAAAATCATGGAAGAACACACTATTGCCCGCAGGAAGACCGGTGACACCAAGAACCATTTTGTTGATGCGTTGCTAACTCTTCAGAAGCAATATGACCTTAGTGACGACACTGTTATTGGGCTCCTTTGGGTAAGTAAAACTGGTGGTTTCTACTTATACTAATCGCTAGAAGAATAGGAGGTTGGATATATTATGTAACAGCCGAATTAAATGGGCAAATCATCTTGTGCAGGATATGATCTCTGCAGGCATGGACACCACCACCATCACCGTGGAATGGGCAATAGCAGAGCTAGTTAGAAACCCGAGGGTCCAACAGAAGGCACAGGAGGAGCTAGACCTAGTTGTCGGTACAGATCGTCTCATGATGGAAGCCGACATAGCAAATCTGCCTTACTTGCAATTTTTAACCAAGGAATGCTTTAGAATGCATCCTCCAACTCCACTAATGCTCCCACATAAAGCCTACACTCTTTCCCTACAGACGCTCTTCCGATCTCCTAAGGGAGCAACGGTGAATGTTAATGTCTGGGCCCTCGGTCGTGATCCAGCCGTGTGGAAAGATCCCCTTGCTTTCCGACCGGAGCGATTCCAAGAGATGGATGTTGACATGAAGGGTACTGATTATCGTCTACTTCCCTTTGGTTCTGGAAGGCGTATCTGCCCCGGTGCACAACTTGCTATCAACTTGGTCAGTTCAATGATTGGACACTTGTTGCATCACTTCACTTGGACACCACCTGGTGGAGTCGGGCTCGAAGACATTGATATGATGGAGCAACCGGGGCTTGTCACTTACATGAGAACCCCAATTGAAGCTGTTCCGGCACCAAGATTGCCCGCCCACTTGTACAAGCGAGTTGCCGTGGGAAACATTTAAATTCGTGGGTGGGTTCGAAGGGTTTTGAGGTTTTATCACGGTCAACAGTTATACTTCTCATGGTTTCATCAGTTTAATATCTTCTGTGACTTTCCTTGTAGTTCCTCATAATTCTTCTGTCTTCATTAACGGAGAATGTACTTTGACAGAATTTTCTAGTGCAAATGTACTTCTGAAGAGCTACAGAGTGATATTTATTTTCATCTTAGTTTATGGATATGAATGACACTTACCCAGCGGATAATACACTGAAAGTGAGCTTCCTCCAGACACTGATGGCGTGTTAGATGATGGCACATATCTGGCACACCAAATAGCGGTAGATCAGTACTCGATAATACACCATGCATTCTGTAACGCTCATATACATAGCATATTGGACACAGAGAAGTGCCCAAATCTCAGCGGTTCCATAATCTCGTGCTCCCATTGTGGTGTCAATTGGTTGGCACACATCTCCCATGGATTTTTGGACCGACAGGGCTAGGAGGCACATATTTCTAATTGGGGAAACCTACATATATATTTCTAATTGGGGAAACCTACATATAGTGGGCTTCTCTGTGTATGGGGGCATACATAGTTATTATCGGGACGGCTTATACTTGTGTGTTTGATCCTTTTACCAGGCACGTTAGGTTTCAACTTCATTCTTTTTTGTTGCAGCAATTTCGGGAACGATTAGGTGAGGCCATTTATCACGATTGAGAAATTTGCCGTTTTCATATTGCAACCAGCAATTGTAATTGGTAATCCAGATGAATAATTCTAGTTGGACAAAAAAAAACAAAAAGAGTGAAAAAGTTGATTTGTGTCTTATGTAATTAGTGTTGATATAAAAGTAATGTGATATGTTGAAAAACAAAATTGTACCATGTGTCAATTTTATTAGAATTTTTATATGTACTTTTATTCAAATAACACAACTCAATTCAGAAAGGACACTATAGAAAGACAAATGATGCGGGATTGGGTCGTTAAAAACGGGACTAAAAAGATGGAAAACCCCTGTTCATTATATAGAAAACTTTTATAAAAAATGGCTTTTTCTCTTATTTTTTAGGTAGAAACTAGTCAAATGTGATTCAATCGGTTTAACCTTTTCATTCTTAACTTGGAGTGTCGTTTTGACACCAAATGTATGGTACTCTATCGCACAACATGGACCATGTAGCGTGTATGTAGACTTCCACATGCACGTCACATGGTCTATGTGATACCATAACGTATTATATATCGAGTGCTAGATTAATTTCATTTAATCTGTTCTTTTTTTAGTTCGATAACCGGTTTAGTTTTTTAAACATTGATGTGTGGTATAGCTCATTAAAGGATTGATATGTAACATACTTTAATAAGTTACCTACATTAATTAATACACGTGGTTATTAATTAGGGGAGACAATTTTAAACTTATTTTACCTGTACGAATAATAAATTCAAAGTTTAATATGCTTTCATGTGAAAATACTTGTGAGAATAATTTCAAAAAAAAAAAAAAAAGAAAATACTTGTGAGAAATCGTAATTGTGGCCATCCAAAGGCCCAAATCGTACTTAAATTTTTTATGCTGCTTGGCTGGAAATATGATGCAGATGTTTCCACGTTTGGAATAAAGAGCAGCTGCGTAGGTGGGGATTTTTAGATACCTAACACTTTGGGCAGCTGCCATTCAACTCAAAACCTAACCAAATCATACAACTTGGATTATTATTCTTCCTTGCCATAAAATTTGACATAATAGATATGAGCATTAGATTGTAATGTGATTTTAAGTAATGTGATGTGTGAAAAAAATACAATACTATTGTTAAGTATATCACGTAAAATTTTATAGTAAGTTTTTTATGTAAATGAATCTCATAGATGTCTCTGAATGAGCGCCATCAATTGAAATAGGGTGGATTTTAACATTTACGCTCTTATTTGCATTACTCAAGCTTGACATTCTTGTTTGGGCTGAACGCTCCCCAAACAATGTATTTTACATCTTGGAATTTCAGCATCCCGCTTAGCCTGGTCCATTCTCAGCACAAGAGCGCTTGATCATTGAATTATTACGCACTTTTGAAGGGCGGCTGGTGCTCGACTATCTCCACACCCCTAACTCCTTTTCAGTAAACTTTTTTATTTTTAACATCCTTTCCATAGATTCTAAATGAATTTCACACAATCTAGAGTATATGAAAAATTATTATAGAATCTGAATTAAAGATTAATTTCCCGTTTATGTCAAATAATCAATTCTTCTTCTCAATTATTGACATACATGCTATTTATGATTATCGATCTCATAATAATGCCACTACTTTAACATGGCAGTCTTTACCAAAAATAAATACTATAATAAATAAATAATCTGGGTAAAATAAAATTAAAAAAAAAACACGTAATGGTTCTATTGGTTCCCACGAACATCGCCACCTAACCAATTATTTCCGTAAGGCACGTGGAACAGTGTTGGTAAGTGTCTAGGTGGATAGATATCTCTCTAATAACAAACATATAATCCACATGTCAATTAAAAAAATTATATATTAAGCTCTCTAAATAAACCTTGATTTTCCGAAGACTCGTGAAATCTAATAATCTAATTAGTTCTTAAATTTTTGATCAAGTTTTCAATCATTTCCTTTACAACCTCTTTGTAATACCAATAATAATAATAATAATGAACAACCTCGATTCCTGAGTTTCTTTTCAGAGGAAGGGTTAATAAAAAGGTTGTATTGTTATATTACTATATGTTAGTCGTAGAATTATTTAAGGACCTCCAGAATATATCGTTAAAGCACGTTAATATATAAATACATGTTACGTTGATTTTAAGGCATCTTTTAGAAGTGTCTTAACAGCTTAATATAATATGATTTTCGTCCTATAGAAATAAGCTCATCTACTAATTTCGTAAATTAAAAAATATAAATTAATGTAGTTAAAAATATAAGATTTATACTTAATTATCTAATATATTACTATTTAAGACTAATTTAATTTAATACACTGTAAATTTATTAGTAGTTAGACTAAAATTTATTTAGAAAAAAAATTAATTGCTCAACCTTATTTATATAAGTGATTATATGAGAGACAAATTAAGATAGAAACTAAGCATAAAGAGGGAAATAATAAAAATAATAATAATAATAATGATGGTAGTTAACTACCGAGGTTTAATCTTTTTTTTTTTTTTTTATAATCGATAAATTCCTTTAAATTGATTCCCAAAAGTCGTATTGATATAACCTTGTCCTTCCTCCAGTTGAAGCTCACCTCCGGCCATGGATCTGCCGTTGATTTTCCTCACAGTTTTCTCCATTTTTATAGCGTACAAGCTATTCAACCGTCTCCGGTTCAAGTTACCGCCCGGGCCTCGGCCGCTGCCGGTGGTCGGAAACATATACGACCTCAAGCCGGTGCTAGTCCGGTGCTATACTGAGTGGTCAAAAATTTATGGTCCGATCTTCTCTGTCTACTTCGGTTCGCAGCTGACTGTTGTGGTGAATAATGCGGAGTTGGCTAAGGAAGTGTTGAAGGATAATGATCAGCAGCTGGCGAATCGGAGACGGAATAGGCAGACTACGAAGTTCAGTAAGAATGGGATGGATTTGATTTGGGCGGATTATGGACCTCACTATGTTAAGGTGAGGAAATTGTGTACTGTTGAGCTTTTCTCTCCTAAGAGGGTTGATGCTCTTAAACCTATCAGAGAAGATGAAGTTACTTCCATGGTTGAGTCCGTTTTCAAGTACTGCAGTGCTTCCGGTATGGAGGTTTCAAACTTCCTTTTATTTGTTTTTTTTTTTTTAATTTTCTTATAGTAATTCGTGTCTATGTTAAATTGTTAGTAAATCTGTCCAATAGATTACTCTACAATCATATGGAACAGATTTCCGCGATCATGTGTCTTTGCGTCTTTTGCATTTTATTTGCTTCATTACTGTAAGGATGGGGAACAGGACGTCTAGTCTTATATCCATCTTGCTCTTATCATGTTGAGGAGTCGGTCCTGCTGATTGAAGAGGTCCCCAAATGTGTAGATTGAAAAGCTTATATTTAACAGGATGCTTATGCACAAGATAATCAAGCAAATTAAGCATGTATATGGAGTCTTGCATCATCAAGGGATTGAATTAATCCCTTAAATGCCGGCTATGGTCCTGAATTTGAATAGTTTCGCTTGCCTGTTAGGTAACCTGATGGGCTTGTATCTAAACTTGCTCAGCTGGCTACTATTTTCAGGGCTTCAAGTGCCTCACGTTAGTTGGGAGCTAAGAGATATGGGTAACCGGTAATTTCGCAGAAAATAGTAGACAATTGGAGAAGGTGATATGCCTAAAAGAAAAGGCACAAAATGTAAGAGTTAAGCAAGAAATAGCTAGGAAGGAACAATGGGATATTGGGAGTAAAAGAAAGCAGATGGTTAGTGTGACCGTCTTTTTCACATTTTATTCTGTAAATGAATTAAATGGAGTGGCAAATATTATTTGTACTGTTGTTGACCCCAATTTTACTGAGAACAAATCTAATTTGGTAGTTTATTTCCCTATCATGCTGGTTATTGCTGAAATATGGATTCCGAGTTTATTTTGCTTGTAAAGCATGATTATATAGTTGTCAAAATGTGACTTGGACATGAACATATAATCAGATTCCAATGTATTCACAATTTCCTGTGCTATTTGCTATAGTCAGTCAGTCACCTTCAGTTTCAATGGCTAAAACCGGTTTTCATTTCTTGCAGAGAACAAGGGCAAAGCTATAAAGCTGCGAGAATATTTGGGAATGATGGCATACCTCCACATTACAAGATTAACTTTTGGGAAGAGATTTATGGACAACGAGGGAATAATTGATGAACAAGGAAAAGAGTTGAAGGGAATTCTAAACAGTGGAATTATGTTGGGCGCCAAAAAATCCCTAGCTGAGTTCATCCCTTGGTTGCGTTTCTTTTTCAAGGCTGAAAATGAAGCACTTGCAGCGCATAATGCCCGTGCAGATAAATTCACAAAGGAAATCATGGAAGAACACACTATTGCTCGCAGGAAGACCGGTGACACCAAGAACCATTTTGTTGATGCGTTGCTAACTCTTCAGAAGCAATATGACATTAGTGAGGACACTATCATTGGGCTCCTATGGGTGAGTAAAACCAGTAGTTTCTACTTTATACTGATGGCTAGGAGAATAGAAGGTTGACGTTAACAGGGTGTTTGGCCATGCTTGAAAGTAAGAGTTACTTTTATGCTTAGCGAAGCATGCTACGAATAAGCCTGCATTTTTATGTAATAGGGTTCTGCGTGTATTATGTAAGAGCAGAATTAAATGTGCACCTCTCGTGCAGGACATGATCTCTGCAGGTATGGACACCTCCACCATCACATTGGAATGGGCAATGGCAGAGCTAGTTAGAAATCCAAGGGTCCAACAAAAGGTGCAAGAGGAGCTTGACCGAGTTGTCGGTACAGACCGCCTCATGACAGAAGCTGATATAGCAAATCTCCCTTACTTGCAATGTGTAACCAAGGAATGCTTTAGAATGCACCCTCCAACTCCACTAATGCTCCCACACAAGGCCACTACAAATGTGAAGATAGGTGGATACGACATTCCTAAGGGAGCAACGGTGAGCGTAAACGTATGGGCCCTTGGTCGTGATCCCGCTGTGTGGAAAGACCCTCTCGAATTCCGACCCGAGCGATTCCAAGACATGGATATTGACATGAAGGGTACTGATTACCGTTTACTTCCCTTCGGTTCTGGAAGGCGCATCTGCCCTGGTGCACAACTTGCTATCAACTTGGTCAGTTCAACGATTGCACACATGTTGCACCACTTCAATTGGACACCACCCGCTGGAGTCCAGGTCGAAGACATTGATATAATGGAGCAACCAGGAACCGTCACTTACATGAGGACCCCACTCGAAGCTGTTCCGACCCCAAGATTGCCCGCCCACTTGTACAAGCGAGTTGCTGTGAAAAATGTTTAAGTTACCGGTGGTTTCTCAGAAAGGGTCCTGGGTTTCAAACACTTTCATCGGCTCTCTTTTCTGCACCAAACCTTATAATTCCTCTTAATTCTTCATTAATGAGCTTATTCTGTACCACAATAGAACTTCTTGAAATAATATATAGCTTTAGGTGCAAATGTATTTCTGAAGAGCTACAGAGTGATGCTTCTTTTCATTTCAGATTATGCATATGAATGACATTTTTCGTTAGGGGTTCACATTCTGTAATGTCGTGAGTTCATCGGAATATATTTCAAAAAGCTTGTGGCTGATAAGAAAATGAATGCACGTTTATAAACTTAAGCAGTTAGGAAAACAGGGGCTTCGATTATTTTGAGTTTTGATCTTCAAAGAGTAAGATACAGGAATTATTTACTCCAACTCCCTCACAACAGTAGGCTTCCGGAAAAATTATGCCAGCAAGCAATTGTTCCACCAGCTTCATTCAGGACAAGTTCATGTTACCAGAGTGTGAAACGCATAGCAGACTTCAAGGAAAAGAAATGAAGGTCCGCTCAGTTGTAGCAGGTCAAGAACGTAAATCGTCCTGCCGGCCTTATAAAGCTGGAAAGTCGATCAAAAAATTAATTAAACTATGACCCAGACATACATCAATAGTAATCACATGAGTCACGTCTATTTTGTCAACCTTGTTGTCCAAGGAGAATTTATTCCGTCAATAAACATCATGGAGTAAGGTATTCAATCAAAATCTAAACAATTAGGATAACAAAATAGCAACGTCTTGAGAATCGGACTACAATAACCAGATAAATCAAGACTATGCTTGAATGTAAGTAGATTATTATTATGATCACCCCCTAAATGCCACATAGACCGGCACAGCCTATCTCAACCTGGCCTGAGAGGGCACACTCACTCACCAACCTGGCTGGCCGTGGCCCTTTTGACACCTCTCTATCTCTCTATCTCTCTCTCACACACAAAAGGATAGATAGATAGATAGATAGATAGAGAGAGAGAGAGAGAGAGAGAGAGAGAGAGAGAGAGAGAGAGAGAGTCACTTTTTTGGTCTATAGCTTTTAATCTTTAATGTTAGTAGGAACTATACCATCAATCACCGGAATTTCAAACTTGACAACATCACTTGATGTCTTCCGATCTCCAGCCGTAGATCTTGATTGAATTGAAAGTGGAGGTAACCAAATACATTTCAAGTTATAGTTTCCTATCTCCTTCCATCTCACGTTTAAACTCTGGAAAACCATTAGAACTCCCATCATGGTTTCGCGTGGAGATGCTTGAGACTGGTTGTGTAAAAATATGGAAACAACGCATTAGAAAAGTGTAACAAAGTCACATTCATACACAAGTATGAACAACATTTACTAATCCAAGTAACAAGGTTACCTTAAAGCCAAGTTTCCAATAATTTTCAACTGGAGAAGCTGTCGGTAAATATGACTGAAGATGATCCAAGCAACCTTGTCATGCAATCTCAGTTATTTGAAAACATGCTGCTTATTAGCTAATCTTGTTATTAATCATGATATAGGTTGAGTTTTATTATCCCTTTTTTTTTTTTGGGGGGGGGGGGAGGGGTGGGGTGGCGTGGGTGTTGGGGTGGTGTATAACTTCAACTTACAGGATGGGCTATAGAAGAAAACAGAAGTTCTTTGATATGTTCAAACAGGTTCACATTACAACCTATTAAAAATGTTTAAAAGCCCAGTTGTGGAAATCCAACAAAACTTCCCGTGCAAATTTTCCTCTGTCATGCTGTCGACTTAGAATTACAAATCAACAGCAGGCTGATCTAATTGCGGGTTAAGAAGATTTCTATAGCTCTTGAAGCTGCTGCTTCAGAAAAAAAGAATCAAGTCTCACCAAAATCCCGGCAGCATATTTTTTGCCAAGAAAACAAGAAAGAAAATAAATTTTTTTTTTTATTTGATGGGGCGGGACAGTAGACCAATTCGCTTTGATGGAACTTAACACTGCACACAGGAAATAGTAAGGGAAAATAAGATCTATATGATATGAAGGCACGACATTAAGAAATGAGTTTGCGACTACAAAAAAAGAAAACTTACTGTAGATTCTAGAGTCTCGTAGTTGTAATAGACAGGGCCTGGTGAGCAGGTATGCTGTAACATGCGGTAAGTAACAGTAGCCTGAAACGTCAAGCAATATTAAATTTTGCAGCAAAGAAAATACGGGAATTGAGTTCTCTAAGATACCGCCAATACCTCATTTTGCAATCTATTATGAAGAGATCCAACAACTTCACTGATGTCAAATCCCTTCTTAACCATTTCTTTCAAGATATCCATATCAACCTTTTGCATTGTAAAAGACACTATCAGCATCCAAATATTTCATTGCAGAAATAAAGCATTGTGACTGGATGAAATTAATTCAGAAATAAAGCATTGCGACTGGATGAAACTATGAATTAATTAAGTTAAAGACAACACATGACACAAATTTTCAGCAGAGGTTAAAATAATAATTAAAAAAAGCCACTATTAGTTGACATTTCCCAAATAGTTAGCACACTTTAGTGCCCTAGCTGGCCTGATTTCACTCTTGGCCAGCGAGATATTGCTTTCATGATATTCTACAATATTGTTGTCCCTGGGAACAGATCCAAATCACTGGAAACCTAATGGAAGTTCCTAATATTTCAATTAGGAAGTCCAGATTGATAGTTTGATGGAGAACTCTTCCTCTAAGTCAGCTTGATTCTTGCAAGTGCTGAGTGTGGATCTGTTAATTACCTATTTGCAATTCCCACTCTACATTGGTTATGGACATTGGTGCCAAGCCATAATGCAGCAAGGTGATACTGTGTTCTGTTTTCTTGTGTGCTTCTTTGGAAACAACTAGGTAATGTACCAATTTTTTCTCAATAAAACCGGATAATCAGCTTCTACTCAGAGGCATTATTTTTATTGACGGTAAAAAGAATCAGGAACATAATATGAGCCGAAGAAGTATAAGATGATATATAACTCTAATTATATTGTCCAGAGGAATCATATCTACCTTTTCTGATCTGAATAAAGTATCTGGCGATGGATTAGCAATATATAATGGAACATTTTTACGGAACCATGGATGCTGACGGATTTCAGGAATCGATATGCGTTTCATTGGATCAACCACAAGTATTCTTGAAATCAAGTCTTGTGCATCCTTTTACAAGTGAGGTGAAATAGGGTATACTCCTCTCTACCAGAAAAAGAACAGCAGAGATAAGAGATGACATCAAGCCTGGATAACATCATTAATAACTTCTACTCACCTGAGACTTTGGCAAATAAGCAAGACATGTTTGCATCTTCAAAAGGAAGGCGTCCACACAGAAGTGCATATAAGATAATGCCACAACTCCATACATCAACCTCAGGACCAGCGTATAGTTTTTTGCACATGAGCTGACAAGTGTACCATTCAGAATTCATATTGGAGTTCAATGTGGTTTCAAGATATAAAAGATAAAATATATCTGTACAGAACCTCAGGAGCAGCATAATTTGGGGATCCACAAAATGTCTTAAGAAAATGCCCATCGGACATAATATTCGCAAGACCGAAATCTGCGATTTTGACGTTATGTTTGGAATCCAAAAGAAGATTTTCTGGCTTGAGATCTCGATGCACCACCTTGTGTCTGTGGCAAAATACAATGCCTGAAATTATCTGTAATTGCCTTGATTAGTGGAAGCTAGTTAATCTGTTTCTTTGAATTACAGGTTAGAAATTTCACAAGAGCGAGATTGTTTGATACTCATCATTTTCCCAATTTATAATTTTACTTACCACTGATTTGTCATTTGATTTGACAACGGCTCAATTACAACCATATATTTCAAACCTTTTTATATTTCCAATACAGATTTTACCTCTCTTCATTATAAATTCTCTACATTTGGACAAATAATAAGAATCAAACAAGCTCTAAATATTAGAATATCATTTATTCACTGCATGATTGATGTGTTATGCTAAATACATCTCAGTAAGACATTGAACCTTTTCCATTGTTAATAAAAAGTTCAGTTTTTCAACATGTAAAGGCTATATGAAAAGGTTCAAATTTTATCACCTTCACTGCTGACTATTTGGCTTAGAAATTTTTGTATTTCCTGGTATTAAACACAAGCAGTACTGTGTAAAATATACATTAGCTTAAAGATATATTCCAATACGTACCTGTTGAAAAAAGTGGCGAGCTTCATCCTCGTCGAGTCGAACACGTAATGTAACATAATCATATAGTTCACCAGAATCCATGTGTTCCATGACAATGTAAACTTTTGATGGTGTATCTACAACCTCAAATTGGTGAACTATGTGGGGATGTAAAAGCTGTTTCATTATATTGATTTCTCTTCTCACTGAAGCAGCAAAGATAAGAGGATGTTGTGATTTCATGTAGTCGGAACATCTCAGAACAAAATAATGTCTCTATGTAATTATTGACTATTGTTATGCCATAGGCCACTAACTGAAAGTACAAGTTCTTTAAAATATAAACAAAGAACATTAAGGAGTAATGTCTTTGAATAGCTAGGTACATGGATCACTTATTTGTTCCATTACCTGAAATACGTAAAGATCTTCTCCAATATTTGATGGGGTTAGAACATTTACCTTTCTCTGCATCCAAATTATTGATTGATTGGCGACGAAGAACATTAAGTCCAGTCAAGGTGTGAACTGCTAATTTCACTTTACCAAATGCTCCAATACCAAGAGTCCGGACAAACTTGTAGTATGGTAAAGGATCTTGAGCCAAATTACTTCCCTCACCATCATTCTGGCTCATCGTCAGACTGCAGAAACAGTATGTATAAGTTACAACAAATAGTTTGCAAGAATAAAACGATAAAGTGAACTCTCCAAGAAAAGTAAAACAATAAAGTAAGGAATTTTCACAACATCTATTCACTAGAACAGTGTGACGGACCACCAGACCAACTCTGAGTTCTTTATGCTTGACTTTGTCTAGAAACCATAGGAAAATATGAAATATGATTTTCCAGTTATAGCTATTGGGTTAATACATATGTACGTGGCATTTTGAGCAGCCTCAGACATGCTGAGTAAAAACGGTTACATAAAGGACAGAAGTAAACTGCTCTCTCTCTCTCTCACACACAAACACAGACATTTTTTTTTGAAAAACTTCCTTTGATAAAAGAAGGCCTTAATTCAAGTAAATTTCTTGCTTTTCATAGTTATCATCTGCAACAGAAGGTAACTAACGCATAAACTTAAATAACAGAACTAGCAATGGTTTTTATTATCAGAATAAGTCATAGAAGGTACACATATAAAATATTAATACAAAAGCCTAAATAGAAATAAATCCATCGTCATCACGAGGAAGAACAAGCAAACCTTACCACCTAGTCAAGGAAGACGACAACAATAGCATCATTAATTCTAGCGGTGTTAAGTATATCATTTACTACACGACGCTCTTCCGATCTCGTAGCAAATTCATATACTTTTTCTTTTTCATTTTTATTTTATTTATTTATTTTTTGTGGATCGACCAGAGACCAAAGCATGTATGTAAGTTTATAAATTTGATATTTGTATGTATAATCCACAACCAAGTGTCAAAAATGAAGTTGACGACTATCATGAATTGTTTCCAGGTCAGAACAGCCCAGCTATGATTGTTAAAAGATTGTACTTCGTTCAACTTTCCAACAAATTGGAACAGAATTCAAGAACCACAGTTAGTTCAGGAAGACATGAGCAAAGAGAAGGACGTAGACAGATGTATATTAAAATTAAACCAGCAGTCACACAATGAAAGAAAGTGAAAGATTTTGCATAGCAGAATCAAACATCCTAATTCCTACAAAACTGAGGAAATCAATTCGTTGAGTCTTCGTGAAACTTATCATATGAATTTACTTCGCAAATAAAACAAGTCTTTTAACAGTAGAATGCAGAGAATCTAGCGAAGCTTTCGTGGTTTATACCTAATATTAGATATCTTCTAGTTGATATAGACAAGTATTTAACAAACTACACGACGCTCTTCCGATCTAAAAGGCAAAACCTATATTGTGCTAGAAATGTGACGAATATGACGAAATAAGAAAGTACAAAAGGCAGAAGGGAAGGGCGTGATGTGTGCTTTCCTTTGTCCTGAAATCATTTTCAAAGATTTACGCAATAAAAAGCACTCCAACTTTCTTTTAGTATGTCATTCAAATTTGCTCTCTCTTTGCGAAATCAGAGGTCTTCATTACTTCATTTTTGTCTATGGTGCGCAAATAGATAAGATATCAAATATTTGCTTCACTGTCATATACATTTAACATTGACAAAACCTAGCTAAAATATGAATCCTCAGGGGTTGATGATGATTTTCATAATCATGTCAGATAGATACAGAAAAAATAAAATAAAATGTGTCACGGCACGGAAGAATAATTAATTACCAAAGGAACACTATAAATGGCAACAGCCACGTCAACTACAACCCCGCACCTAACTAGTATATTATTGGGAACAACATCAATTTTTCTGTTCAATATTTGTTCTTAAGAAAATGACCTAAGAAGTAATGCATAAGAAGTAGCTCAAAATAAGTTTATAATTTGACATTCAAATGCAAAATCCATAATCACACATAAAAAATATGGTTTAAAACAATCAAGACATTTTTACCATATCACAAAACCACGATCTAAAAGACAATAACTTGTAAGAACTATGGATTCCCCTTATCTTGCCACCCACACTGCTCTAAAAGCTAGGCCTTAGCAAGATCTATTTTGCATCCTTAGCCATCCAAACCCAAGGGCCAGGATGTGTCCCGTAAGCGAGGCTTAAGTTGAAGCTGATAACAGGAGAGGTCTTGGCCCTCTTCGGTTCAACTTAAGTCTAGCTTATAGCAGACGTCTCAGACTTGGATTACCAAAGACACAAAATAAATCTCAATACAGCATAACCTCTAGGAGGCCCTGCAGATGAGTAATGATCGACAACAACTTAGCCAGAACAGGAAAATTTTGTGGTCTTTGCAGTAAAATCCAACATTCCAACAAATTGCAAGATCAAAATTTAAAAAACGAAAGGTAACAAATATCATCATCATCATCACCATCAATAATAATAATCATCATACATATAATACAAAAATTAGCAAAACCCATTCTTGAAAAATCATATGCAGAACTTCAGACAAACAAGTGGTGCGCGTACCAGATTCAAACAAACCAGAGAATCCAGTGGAGAATTCTTGGTTTTTCCTTCTCTTATATTACATAACAGCTTGTCCAGACAAGAACCGAACAAAGGAATCTTGAACTTAACGTCAATGTTAATTGCTAAATAGTAGTATATACTGAGGTAGAGAGGTGGCGAAGAAGACAAAATAGAGAATACCAATCAGCATTTGCCATACACTTCCCGAGTGGAGCAATTTTTCATGGAATATTTGACGGTAGTAATCACCGCACTGAAGAGTATGTCGCTATCGTTTGAATCAGCTTATAGCGGAAGATATCATTTTTTTCAACTTTTTGTATGAAGTTGCAATCAAAATATGGGGAAAAAAAGGTTTCGAATTCGTTGGAAAAATAGATTAAAGATCAGTTGCAGAACAGGAGCAGAAAATGAAAGCTTATTCCGAAACCAAGCAGAAATTAAGCCCAATTTTACAAATCAACTCTATCTTTAAATAAAAATTAGTCAAATCAGTATTCATACATTTTATTATAGCAATCTCACATACTTTACAAATATCCGTCATTTAAACACACCCCTTCTCCCATTTATTTCTCATTAAAACTCATTGTGCTGAGTTTGCAAACGGGATGCTAAATAGAGTGTAGTTTGCTGGTATAGGCTTGTGTTCGACAGTCGTCCCGTTACAGGCGGTTTTTCAACATACAATGGAAGAACTTAGAGGAACAATACTGCCAAGTCTCTATCTAGGCAAACCAGTACGAGATACCCAAACAATATTGGCACTCGGTAAAATATGTGTTTGTGACGGTTTACTTAACCGTCACAAACACATATTGAGTGAAGAGCCACAACTCTTTACATTTCATCACATGGTTTAAGTGTAAAAAAAGAATAAAAACTTTCAATCCAAATTCGTGTACGCGCTATGTTTATATAAGCAGAATATGTGTTTTGAGTATTCACTTAACAATTAAAAAATTGAATGTGAATTATTATAAATGACTTATTGAGTGAGAGTCACAAATCTTAGCACGTGTGACAAAGCCATACTTCCTCTATCTCATTAAGATAAGCAAGTTTCTTTTTTTTTTTTAACTAGAATTGAGAATGTTATTAGAAATGTAAAATTTAAGAACATTTTAGTAATAGTAATACATCTTTTAATTTGCTACTTGTTTCACTTTGAAATTCTTATTTTGTTGATAACCATGCATATTAAATAGAGATATAAGAGTAAATTAACATTAGTACCAGTAAAAAAAGTAACCTATAATTTGGGATGGACGAAAAAGAAATACAAACCTATCTTAGTGGGAAGGAAGGAGTATTTTCTTTTTCCCAACACTTTAAACTCATGTTTTACAAACTTTCAAAATCAATTTTTTATTCACACGAACATCAATTTAAGTAAATAAATCTATGATTTCGAAACTCCCGCAGAGGAGAACACAAGTCTATATTTAAATCTCAAATTAAAAGTTGAGCCTCATTCAAAATTGTGCCTAAATATGCCTATATTCCAACATAACATGCAAGGCTTGAGATGTGCGAGCCACGGAATACAAGTCTCCAGTTTATGTATTATTGTTTAGAAATTGATTATATCATAAATATACACTTTCGTAGAATAAAACTTATTTTGTGGGATGATTAAGTGATATTCAGTTATATATTGGAATGGGACCTTTGACTGGTAATTTGGATTTTGGAAGAATTAAGCTACATATGCTTTAGAGAAAAAGAATCAGCACTTATTTTTGGCCAAAAAGATGGGGAAAAATGGAAATACACTATGATACTTTTCTATCAGATCAGATTACTGTTTCTGTAACTTTTCATGCAAGAATCGTGGTTGTCAATAAAACGACATTATGGGTTTCTTTTCAATATATATAATTATCAGTTAAGCCTCTTTTATAATTAAGCAACTGTAGTTGATTATTTAATATTTATGGTTAATAAGTGGGAAAACATAGGAATTAAATGTGGAGGGGAGAATAAAATAAAATAAAATTGAAATTTTAGGCCCCAATGAAATGAATCTTCGACCAAAAAACATTTCGAAATTCGAACACAATTATTATTTCAATAATATTCAAGTCTTTTATGGCTTGAAATCGTTAGAACATACGATTTGAAAATTTTCATAAAAATAACATTTTGCTTCAATAATCTTTTCTGCATAGTGAACTTTTTTTTTCCAATTTACTGCATAGTCACTTTGAAAAAAAACAAAATCACACAATTGTTTTTTTTCCCCTGAACAAACTCATTTTCAACAAAAATTTTATTTTGCTTACACATAGGCCTGTAATTATTCTTATGCATGTATGTGCTAAACATCTAAGTTACAAGAGCCTCCACACTTATAACTTGAATATGTGCTTTGTATTGCACACATTCATCTACTGGGCAAAATTAGATTTCTTTTATTTTCAATTTTCAACTATACATTCCTTGATTAGTAAATCCCAAGTTCGTTGAACAAATTATACTCACATAGATATGTTTGAATAATGTCTTTCACTAGATTTCCACCAGGGCGCTACACAGATAAAGTTTTTACAAAAATTTCTAGATAATGATGCAGACTAAGTTGAATAAGAAAAATAAAGAACGACAACCTTATTTAGGAAGGGGTCAACGATATCTTTCAAATGAAAACTATACTAAACCAATTTCATGCGATAACACACATGATGTAGATTCAATTCAAGAAAACAACACAATTCTTTTTATTCAAGTGCAACCAAGAAACATGCAATGAATGAAAACTTAAATAAATAAGTTGCTCAAAACGTTTATATACCGCAAATGAGTCGAGCCCACAAAAATATCTAAAACAATAAAAAACTAAAACATAAAGTACAAAAGAAAAGGACTTAAAATCAGAAAACACGACATAATTTGAGTAAAAAGGAAAATCAGCAGAGGCAAAGCTATTGGTTGAATTCCTCGCATCGAGTTCCCCCAAAAGTTGAATTCTATTTTTATATATATTTCTTCAATTACCGACAACCATACCATTCCATGTATGTAATTGTACCACTTCATGTATGTAATATAAGTCAATTGTATAAAATAAAAATTACAGAAAATTAAGGGATTAATGATATTATTGATGAGGCAAGCACACTAGAACTCAAACTTTGCCAATAAAAAAGGGCTGAAAAATTATTCTAATTGTGTCCACCAAGTATTGTGTTTATATATATTGGATAATTGAATTCAAAATGAGAACGTAAAAAATCAATAAAAATAGAAAAAATTAAGAGAATAATGACGTCATGATGAGGTAAGTACGGTAGAATTCTAATTATGCCAACCAAAATGAGATGAGAAAAATTATTCTAATTGTGTCCACGAAGTGTTGTATTTTATATAAATATAAATGTAAATATATATATATATATATTGGATAATTGAATTCAAAATAAGAGTGTCAAAAAAATTTCAATAAAAATAGAACAAATTAAGAGATTAATGATGTAATGATGAGGTAAGTACAGTAGAGCACTAATTGTGCCAACCAAAATGGTGAAAAAATTATACTAATTGTGCCTAACAAGTGTTATATTATATATATATATATATATATACACACACATATGTATTAGATAATTGAATTCAAAATATGAATGTCAAAAAAATTCAATAAAAATAGAAAAAAGTAATGGATTAATGATTTAGCAAGCACAATAGAATTCTAATTGTGCCAACAAAAATGGGCGGAAAAATTAATTCTAATTGTGCCCACCAATTGTTGTATTATATATATATATATATATTAGATAATTGAATTCAAAATATGACTGTAAAAAATATCAATAAAAATATAAAAATTAAAGGATTAATGACGTCATGATAAAGTCAACACAATATAATTCTAATTGTGTCAACCAAAATGGGCTGGAAAATTATTCTAATTTTATCCACCAAGTGTTGTACTATATATATGTATATATATATATATATTAGATAATTGAATTCAAAAAAGGAATGTAAAAAATTAAAAAATAAAAAATAAATAAAAATAGAAAAATTGATGACGTTATGATGAGGTAATGTCACTCCCCACTATCTTATCCCATATTATTGAGTTACTCATACCGGTTACTAAATTTTATCACAGAAGCTTTCATATGAATAGCGGGGACGAAACGCACAAAACGAACGAATTATTATAATCCACAAATGATGTTAAACTTATAAATTGTTCTTAGCTATATTTCCAAGTCTTTACATTGAATAATAAGTTCTCAATTATTACAAGAGTTGCTCATTTATCTTGTTTTATCTATCGTAAGTCACAATTATATATGTATATATATCTATAGAGAGGTAGCATACTTATTAACATAAAAGTTATTGAGCATTAGTTTCAAAAAAAAAAGTTATTGAGCACATGTATTATTTTTAGATATATTTATAATCAAAGTGCATTCTCATAGTTTCAAGATCGGTTCCCTTCTATATGTAAAATTCTTTCATTATCATAGTTTCAAGATCAGTTCCCTTCTACATGTAAAATTCTGCTTCCTTTCGCAAGCGTGCTCCAGCTTTCGTCTTGCTTGACAAATATCTTGCCTTCAGTCAACTACAAGATTGGAGAAAAAGGGAGTGAGTATAAAATACTCAGTGAGGAGCAAAATCCTTTGATTCACCTTTCGTGCAAGAAATTCTTTTTCAATCACAAGTTCATGTAAATTATAGATTTACACAAAGTTTTGTGGATACACAAGAGGGCCCCATTTTTAGTTAAACTATTACCCGTGGTGCACACAAAATTTATATCAGTTCATTTAAGTTAATCTACAATCAAATCCTAGTTGACCCCTCTTGAATTTCCACATAGATCACAAAGAAATCACAAAGACAAATCACCATACTATTTATTGCCCACTTTGGTATCATTAGGCAGCTCCTAACACAGGGAAATATCACATAGCATACCACATAACAAAACAAGACGAGTTGAGCGTTAACTAGTGATTCAAATGCAATAAATCAATTTTTCTTTACATAACAATACATCAAAATCCATTTTCATTTTATAGAAACTCCAAGAATGAATGAAAGGGAATCAAAACATTAGTTACTCACCTTTTTATTTTCCAAAAATTCCTTGAATAATGCTAATGTAGAAAAGTACCTCTAAAACCTTGATATTCCTTAATTAAAGTCGGGTTTCAAGTTGGGATATTCTTATATATGGAGAGTACTCTTTTTCAAGTGAAAAATAAGTGTTTGATGTGTTTTAATGATTGTTTTTCTCTGTATAATGCTATTTATCTAGACTAGAGACTGGTCTCCAATCAAGTTGGCATTCTCCAATTAGAGTGAATGGATGAATGTCTCAATGTATTTATAGTTACCCACTCATCATCCAATGAGAGAATGCCAAATAGACTGGAGACCAGTCTCTAATCTAGATAAAAAGCATTACTCTTTCTCTCCCCTCCATATTTATGGATGAATTTCCTTTTTTTAGGTGAAGAGTATCTTTAGATATTTTGGAGAAAACTTGGTGTATTGCCTTTGCCTTTGGTCTTTTAATAATTGTTAGGTTTAATTGTTTTTAAATAACACTAGCTTTTCACTAGTTGTTGCATGGTATGATAATACCAAATAATATAAGCAATTAAAGACGATTAAACATGATTGTATAAAAAAGTTTTAAACTAATATTTGACCGTTTATATATGTGTAAAGAAAAATAATATAGTTGCTGCCCATAATATGATATATTTCATTAATAAAGATAAAAAATTGTCTACACAAAAAACCTCAGAAAAACATTAAAGAAAGTTTTTGTACGCTTTTTGTATTAGGCTGCCAGTGTGTAACGCACGGGAAATTATGTTACATCCGATAAATTTAAGAAGAATAAATGATGAACGATATTACATATATTATAACATTTATAATAGAATTTATTATTTGGCCATCTTTAACACACATCATAATATTCAAACATTTTTATTTTATAACTCTTGAAATATCTATATAAAATTGTCTATGGTGAATGCCAACTTTTTCTACAAAATACACATGTTATTTATTGTCCCGTTTGATTTTTTTTTTAACTTTTGTAATATATATTAATGATATTTAATTTTTCATAACATATATCTTCTACAAACTAAATCTTTTAATATGTTAACTTAACTTAATCAGTTTTTAAAGAGTTGAGCCGTCATGACCAAATCAATTGGAAAAATTATAAATTGACAAATATTGGAACTAATTTAGGAAACAATCCGATGATGTGAGATAAACATGGATATAGTTCATAATAAATATTTTTCAATAATGATCTTTTAAAATTTTAAATTTTTTGGAAACTCAAAGCTCATAAGTCAATGCTCTATTATGCATAACATTTTTCTAAGTACCTTAATATAGGTATACATTCTCAATTCTTTTTATTAAATTATCAATGTGGGATTCCCTTTTTATTCTCAAATAAAAACTGAATTCATATTGTGAATTTTGCATAAATGTCAATGAATTATATTACATAAAATAAAATTTAAAAATCACACAAATTTAAAACTTTTTAAAAAACTGAATTCAATTATTACTATTTTTTTAGATGTAGAAACCGAATTCAAGTGATTATTAAGATAAAATATGTGAAAGTTTAATTTGATATGAGGGAACTCACATATAAATGTTAAGATCTTGATTTAGTTATTTAAATTATTCATTTATGATATTCTCTATATAAGGTAATATATTAACGTAAGAGGAAAAAAATAAATGAAAATAATAAAAAGATAAAAGAAAACCAAATTCATATTGTGAATTTTATATAAATGTCAATAATTAAATTACATAAAATAAATTTAAAAATCAAACAAATTTGAATATGTTCAAAAAAATCGAACATAATTTTTCCCTTAAAGACGTAGGAAACCGAATTCAAGTAATAATCAATATAATTGTAGGCATTATGATTATTAAGATAAAATATGTGAAAGTTTCCTTTGATGTAAAGGAACTTATATAGAAAAGTTAAGATCTTGATTTAGTTATTTAAATTATCAATTTGTGATGATGCTCTCTATGTAAAGTAATATATTAAGATAGAAAGATAAAAAATAAATGAAAATACTAAAAAGATAAAAAAACCAAATTCATATTGTGAATTTTGCATAAATGTCAATGAATTATATTACATAAAATAAAATTTAAAAATCATACAAATTTAAAACTGTTAAAAAAATCAAATTTAATTATTATTATTTCTAGATGTAGAAAATCGAATTCAAGTGGCTATTAAGTTAAAATATGTAAAAGTCTCATTTAATGTAAAGGAACTTATATGAAAAAACTAAGATCTTGAATTAGCTATTTAAATTATCCAATTATGATGTTCTCTATGTAAAGTAATATATTAGGATAAAAAGATAAAAATAAATAAATATATTAAAAAGATAAAAAAAAAAAACCAATTCATATTGTGAATTTTTTTGAGTAAACAAAGCTTCATTTACGAACTAGCCCCAAAAAATGAGGCAAGGAAAATGGGAATATAAGATGTCCACAAGTGCATCCCTGGCCGAGCTAAAGCAGAAGATGTCAGTGAGTGGGCCACCTGATTATTGTCTCGTGAAATATGTGTACAAAAATCACAATGTCTATCAATAAGTAAAAATTCTAATATGACAAAAAAAAAAAAGCTAGGCTACTGTTATCATCCAAATTGCCAAGGCCTTGAACCACTTTTAGAGAGTCCGTCTTTACCTCGCGAACCCTTATCGATCTTTTTTTTTTTAGGAGTTGCAAGCCATAGCGTATTGCCATTGCCTCTGCTTGTTCGACACTATAGATCCCATCAAGCGTGACTGCAAATGCCATCACAACTACCCCCTCCCTCCATGCGTATCCACCAACTCCCACGGATGAACCACGCACTGCGGCATCTGTAGATAGGATTATATAAATATCAATGAATTACATTACATAAAATAAAATTCAAAAATTACAAAGATTTAAAATTGTTAAAAAGAAAAAAGAAAACCGAATTCAAACTTTTTTTTAAAAGATATAGAAAATAGATTCGAAGTGATACTCTGTATAATTGCATGCATTATGATTATTAAGATATAATATGTGAAAGTTTTCTTTGATGTAAGGGAACTTGTATATAAAAAAATTAAGATCTTGATTTAATTATTTAAATTATCTATTTGTGATTATCTCTATGTAAGATAATATATTAAGATAAAAAAATAAATGAAAATAATAAAAAGAAAAAAATAATCAAAGACCAAACTTAAATATTAAACCAATGGCCAAGATGTAATAGCTAGGAATGGCAATAGGGCGGTTTCGGGGAGGGTATACCTTTCATCACCCCATTAAGAAAACCTCCGCTCCCTACCCGATTCAATCGGGTACAAGGTGGGGAAGGGTACGAGAAAAATACCCGTTACCCGCCCCCCACCAAGAAAATCCTAAAAAAAAATTCAAAAAAATGGAAACTACATGAAAAAATCATCTAAATTATTATACATGCATCAAGTTCAACTTATCAATGTCATTAAATCATCAACAAATACATATCGAAGTATCATATAATAAAATAAAAAAAGAACATTGGGCAAAGAACATTTGTGCTGTCTTGATTTTATTTTTTATTTTAAGAAAACTCAAATTTTGAATTAATATTAGAGTTAGCTAAAAATTTGACAAAACGAATATTGACAAAGTGGCCAAGGCTTGTTGATTTAAGTTTGAGTACCAGGATTTGATTCCCCACTACCCCTTCTTCTATATCAAAATTTTTTTTATAATTAAAAAAAAATCATATTGAGTATTGGGGTCGAGGCGGCCGCAACCCGTCCCCGACTCGATAAGAGTTTGGAATGAAATTCTTGACCCCGTACCCGACCCAATACTTAAAGGGCCGATACCCGCAGGTATCGGGTTTCGAGTTCGAAATTGTCATCCCTAATAATAACCGGATTTCAAAAGTGATTTTAGCCGGGAAAATGGCAAATGGAAACTAAGATACTTTAATGTGTGTATAACATCTCCGAAAATTTATCTCCCAATTGTGCTACGTAGTCATTAATTTGGAAACTATCGCTTGAATCATGTTAGAAGACTTCCAGATTTTGCGTCAATTAAAAATGGTAGTCCTTGATTGACATGAATAAAAGTATAGAGACTTAATTATAGGCGACACAAAGTACAAGGATTTCTCGAGAATAAATGAATGATCCACATTGAGCCACACAGCCTCGCAAGGTGTACGGCGTCAGGCTGTGCCACGTGTCGCAATGTCATTGGCGGAATTCAAAATTTATTAAAACTAACTCAATTCTAACGATTATAAAAAAGGGCCTTTAGGTCCTCAAGTTCCCAAAAGACCCCCCCCAAAACCATCCCCTTTCGCTCTCAAGCCCCAAAAAGCGTCCAACATGGCTAAGGGAAGGAGAAAACCAATAAAACATCACCAAAACCCCTATTTGTCCTTTGAAAAAGGTCCCTTACCATATATAGAAGGATTATAGCTTGAAAAATAGCTTTAATTGAGGAACATCAAGGTTTTAATGACTTTTTTCTACTTGAGATTATTCGAAGAAGATTTGAGGTGAGTAACTATCACTTTGATGTCCTTTTTAATATTGATGATGTTTTGAAATGCTAAGCATGTATTTGATTAAAGCAATGAACATAGATTCTGATGCATTGAAAAGAAAGATTGATATATTTCATTTTGACTCACTAGTTGCTTTACCCGTTTTGTATCTGTTCTACTCTGCTTTGTTCCCACACTAGGAGCCATCTAATGATATCGAGATGGGCGATGATTAGTGTGGTATCTTCTGTATCTGTATTAATCTGTCTGGAATTCTGGTAGGGGTCAATTGAGATTCAAATGTGGATCCACTTAATTGTACATGGCCATAATTGAATTGATATGATTCTTGCGCGCACCACGAATAGTAGTTTAACTAGTGATAGGGCTTATCTGTGCATTGAAAAGTTTCGTACATTGAATGATTTTCTGGAAAATAAATCTTTCAAATAAAAGATAAATCAAATGGTTTTGTTACTCACTGAATACTTTGTACTCATTCCCTTCTTTACTATAATTTTTGTAGATGAATGAAACTATAACATCTGAAAAGTAAAGCAAGCCGGGAGTTGGATCGTGCTCGTGAAATGGAGTAGAATTGTGCATGAAGTATAAATCTGCCTTTGAAGCTACTATGAATTTAATGATTTCATGCCCACCTCTATAGTATATATGTTTTTACATCTTACAACATATAAGAAAATAGTGAGTTATAATCTTTATATTGATTTAAACTCTACTTTTCCTACAAAAGTTTTCTAGTGACTTGGCGTATTTTAGTAATCAATAAAATATATTTATTATTACAACTTCTTGTGTGTTTTATATATTTTTTTGAAAACCCTAGCTTTAATGTTTTCTTAAAAGTTTACAATTTGTTAGCTTATATAATTAGCTTTATATATTAAACTCTGTAAGATAAGATAAATTGAATTATTATACACGTCCCGTCCCCGCTATTTGAATTAAAGCTGCTGCTACAGAATTTGTTAAATTAACATAAGATATTCGGAAATATTGGAAAATTTACGGGAGCGTGACAGTGTGTGTGTGTGTGTATTTGAAATTCACAATTTACAAAGATAGCAAGCAGGATATTAATTGGCAAAAATAGCACCATATGTTTAAGGGATGATGTAGTTAACTATTATCCTTTTATTTATTGCTCTTAGAGCCCCTACACTTAATGTAATCTTACAGTTAGATTGTTATATTTCGAGTCATGCTCTTCCGATCTCATATTTTAATTTTAGGCATTCATTTGAATAATAAACTTTTAACCTGGGGACATAAATGATGAAAAATTCAAGTATTTATTTTTATCATTGTCAAAATAATCATCATATCGCTTAATTTATCATTAAATTTTTACAGATATTGCAGGTAAGTATAGTAGAAGGCTAATTGTGCCAAATAAAATAGGTAGAATTATGCCTACCAAATATATAGATTCATTCATCAAAGCTTATTAGATAAAAAAGATTTCGGTCTTTCGTGATCTTCTTTAACTTGTATTTTGCCCATGCAAGGCATACATTGTATCTAGGCGAACCAGTATGATACCCAGCCAATTTTATCAATCGTCTGGTTATAACAATTTACATTCAATTTTGACACTATTAAGTGAACACTCAAAGCACATATGCTGACTATATAAACGTTGTGCTTTTGCATACACGAATGCTGGATCAAAAACTTTTATTTACTCTTTACATTTAAATTATGTGATGAAATGTGAAGAGTTGTGACTCTTCACTCAATCATTTAATTCTAACATTCACATTAAGTTTTGTGACGGTTTACATATTCTGTTGATATAAACATCTCTTTTCGCAACAATAACGCACGAAAATTTCTCCTCAACCCCTTCAGAAATTTCTGTTTTATATTAAGTCACAACTCTTGACATGGGGGACAAAGTCATTTATTCCCCCAACACTTTAAACCCATTTTTCTAGCACACTTTTAGAATCAATTTCTTATGCACACAAGTTGTCACACCCCCGCTAATTTTTAATTTTCTTGAATATCTTATACACTTGAAAGCGAAAGCTTTTACAAATAATGGAGATGAGACGTACAAAATGAATAAATTATTTCTTGGCTTACATAATGATAAGTCACAAGTATATATATTTATATATCCATATAGATATATAGAGAGGTAGGCCAAAGTGTATTCTCATAACTCTAAAGATTAACTCCGTCGACATGAACAATTCTACTTCCCTTCGCAGGCATGCTTCAACTTTTGACTCATTTGACCAATACTCATCTACAAGATTAGAGAAAAGGAAATAAAAGTGAGTACAAAGTACTCAGTGAGTAACAAAATATTTTGATTCACTTTTCGTTTTCGAAACTCCTTTTCAATCATAAGTTTGAGAAAATCATGAATTTCACAAAGTCTTTAGATGCACAAGAGAACTCTATCACTAGTTAAACCACTTCCCGTGGTATGCACATGATTCAAAGATTTACAATGACCAAGATCATGTAGCATGGTCATAATTCCACAAAAACCACCATATTGCCAAAATAACAAAGATTTCATAGCATGGTTATGTTACCACAAAGTAAAGCAAAACAGGTAGAGTATTAACTAGTGATTCAAATGTAATAAACCAATTTCTTTGAATAACGACGATGCATCAAAATGTATGCATATCTTATAAAAATGTTATGAACAAAAAAAGGGAATCAAAATATTGGTTACTTACCTTTTGATTTCCCAAAGATGGCTTGAATAATACTTCGTGGAAAAATGCTTTTTAAAACTTTTATATTTCTCAATTTAAGTTGTTTCTATAACTTAAAATCCTTTTATATATGGAAAGGACTCTTTTTTAGGTGAAAAATTAAGTGTTTGATAAGTTTTTAGGGTTGATTCCCTCACCACCATAAGTATGGACAATTTTGCTAGTTTTTGGTATAGAGATGGGAGGTTGGGTATTAGGGAAACTATGAGAACCATTTAACCTTTTTATAATAGTTAGGATCTTGTTGTTTTTAATAAAGTTTGAAGTTCCACCATTCACGGCGTGACATGTGGCACGATTTGGCACTGTATAATTAGGGGATGATATGGCCAAACTCAGTTTGCTTGTTTATTGTTCAAGAAATCCTTATATTTTGTACTAGCTTGTAATTAAGTCACTATATTTTGATTCATATTAATCAGAAACCATATTCTTTCTTTGGTGTCGTTTGAGTAATAATCTTTTAATTTTGAAACATAATTGAAGCAATTATTCCCTCATTGGAATCAAAATAACGACCACATAGTTAAATTTTTGTGAGATGTTACACGAACATCATTTTGAGTACATAAATATATGGTTTCGAAACTCTCCCAGAGGAGAAAACAAATCTATTCCACTCAAAATTATATCCAAATTATATGCCTATATTCCACCAGAACTAATTAGGAACCACATTCATACTTGGCATGGCAATATTTGATGTGTAGAGAACTGCTCCAATATTCGAGGCTACAAAACCGCAATTTTTTAATTTTTTTCAAAAAAACAAATCAATAAAATGGTATTTCATGGCAAGTTTTAAGCTGAAATGATATATATTTCTCTCGCTTTTTATCAAAACCAAAATGATTTTAAACTAGTTAACAAGCACATTCACTATTTTTACTAGTGGACTGCTTTAAATGTGATGATGAGTATTGATGAGGATAAATTAATTTCACAGAGGGACTATGGCAATTGACAACGAAGGAGAGGGACAAGGACAACAAACAAATATTTGCTTTTTTGGAATCCGTGAGGGAAAAACCCTCCATCTGATTTTGGATTTCTAACATGGTCGAATATCTATGTAGTGACCAGATTATGGTCAAATCCAATTAAATGTTATGACATATTTTCCATCATAAATTTCATCCAAACATTTATCTTATGTTTGGTTTCTTTGGGAAATTATACATAAAATTAAATGTCAGGCGCCATACAAGGTTCAAACAGTTGTGTAGCATGCATTTGAGTACGCCGCATTAATCATGTGGATCAACATGAGTCCGCTAACAATTAATGTGATATACTTAAATACATGTCACATAAACATCTTTCACTATTTATGACGTGAGACATTGCCCCAATTTCTTTTTCCAAATTTAATTACCAACAAAACATGGCACTTGAATCCAAAGTTGACAAGTTTTTTTTACGGCAATTTACCCAACACGTGTTCCTCGTACTCACAAATCAAAATGTGGTTTTTTTTCTCCCACGCAGGGCTAGTAGGTTTTGAACCTTTGCAGCTAGAAGGCAACAGGAGTTTTGATCACCAGCAAGACGTTTGACGAGTAATCAATTTCACATATCTTTAGTCTTTCTGCTTTCGTTTGAGTTGGTGCAAGCATGCACGTTAAATTCATGTCCTCATTTAAGTCTCAAATCAAATTGCTTGTTTGAACTTAACAAGCTGTAATATCGCATTAAAGACTCACAATTTCATCTTAAAATGTTAATTTATTAAGAAGTGTAGTACAAATACTTTATATGTTGATTATTTATTTTGTTTTATTCGAGAGGGATTTATCATTTCACAATCAAGTTAAATAGCACGTGATTTTTTTTATTATTCCATGGCTTAATTAATTTCTTTTTGCATATTTAATTTATTCATAATATTTCATATGTTATTCGTAATTATCTTTTTCTAAATAACAGAAAGAAAGAAATAAAATGATTTTTAATAAAAGATGCTAATAAGTAAAAAACTAGAAGCCAAGAACAATGTGGTCTAAAGGTATTTAACTGAATTTTTCGTACATTTCACCATTATTCAATTCCCCTATCCTACAATCACTCATTCACTCCGCAATGGTAAAAAAATAAGTAAAAATAGAAGAATAATAATAAGGTCAATTTGGCTCTTAAGGGTAGTTTTTTTTTTTTTCCTTTCACTTTTTTAAATTTCTTTTAAAATTAAAAGAAATAAATACTATACTTTAAAAAAAGAAAAATGGGAATTCTGGTATTGCTATCAAAATATGCTTTAATTACGTCGCCATTTCGGATTGGGCCAGATCCCATGCCGAGCCGTGCGCAATCAGACAACGTCAGAGCAAGACGACATGGGAAAATTTTACCTGAACTCACCAACTTATAAGCATCTTTCAATTTGATCGCCCAATTTATGATTTATGTTTTTACTACAATTCTCACCCAAACTTTGATTTATATGTTTTATCTTATTATTATTTAATCTCTAAAGAACGAAAAAATGATTTTCTTAACGTGAAAACTCATCACTAAGTTAAGTCCCCTTCATATAGCAGCAAATCCCCCCCCCCCCAACATGGTTGATTTTAGGTGGAAAAAACAATAAATTTGCATACATACAATCATACATTTGCGTTTATTCAAGTGTTAGAAAATTGTTGCGTAACACCATTCAATCAAGGCAGATATGTGAGGCGTATTAACTACATCAATATGTGATTATGATTACTAGTTCCACAAGCGCATCAACATGTACATGCGATTACAATTACTTGGGGGCATGTGTCAATTCTATAACCACGTCAACATTCTGTTTATTATCAGTGATAAATAACATTATTCTTAACAAAATTCTAAAAACCGTAAGGAGCGAAAAAGCAACGATGTCTAGTATTGAGTCGAGGCGCTTAAGCACACTAATTCGTAATAAAAACCCAATTAATGCGTGATAAAGCGCAAGGCTCGGTAAAACATGAAATCCAAATCTATATATACATTAAAGTAATTTAGTTTTCATTTCTCATTTTCCCGCTCAAAATCACTTTCAAAATCCAGTTAATACATATTGGCCATTGGTTTAACACTTAATCCTATTTGATTATTTTTTTCCTTTTTATTATTTTCATTTATTTTTTTATCTAAACATACTACTTTACATAGAGATAATCACAAATAGATAATTTAAATAATTAAATCAAGATCTTAACTTTTTCATATATAAGTTTCTTTACATCAAAGGAAACTTTCACATATTTTATCTTAATAATCATAATGCATGCAATTATATAGAATATCACTTGGAATCGATTTTCTATATCTTTTAAAAAAAGTTTGTATTTGGTTTTCTTTTTTTTAAACATTTTTAAATCTTTGTGATTTTTAAATTTTATTTTACGCAATGTAATTCATCGATATTTATACAAAATTCACAATATTAGTTCGGTTTTTTTATCTTTTTAATATTTTTATTTATTTTTTATCTTTTTATCTTAATATATTATCTTACATAGAGAACATCACAAATAGATAATTTAAATAGCTAAATCAAGATCTTAGTTTTTTCATATAAGTTCTCTTACATCAAAAGAAACTTCCACATATTTTAGCTTAATAACCACTTGAATTCTGTTTTTTACATCTAGAAATAATAATAATTAAATTTGATTTTCTTAACAGCTTTAAATTTATATGATTTTTAAATTTTATTTTATGTAATGTAATTCATTGACATTTATGTAAAATTCACAATATAAATTCGGTTTTTTTTATCTTTTTAGCATTTTCATTTATTTTTATCTTTTTATCTTAATATATTACCTTACATAGAAAACATCACAAATGGATAATTTAAATAACTAAATCAAGATCGTAACTTTTCTCTATAAGTTCCCTTACATCAAAGGAAACTTTCACATATTTTATCTTAATAATCAAAATGCATGCAATTATATAGATTATTACTTGAATTCTCTAGAAGAAAAGTTATATTAGATTTTTTTTGAACGGATCCAAATTTGTTTATTTTTTAATTTAATTTTATGTAATGTAATTCATTGACATTTATGTAAATTCACAATATGAATTTGGTTTTTTTTATTTGTTTATTATTTTCATTTATTTTTTTGGTCTTATCTTAATATATTACCTTACAGAGAGAATATCGAAGATGGATAATTTAAATAACTTAATTAAAATTTTAACTTCTCTACATGAGTTCCCTTACATCAAAAGAAATTTTCACATATATTATCTTAATAACCACTTGAATTCGGTTTTTTCATTTAAAAAAATAGTAATACTTGAATTCAGTTTTTTAAACAATTTTAAATTTGTGTGATTTTTAAATTTTATTTTATGTAATGTAATTCATTAAGATTTATGCAAAATTCACAATATGAATTTGGTTTCTATTTGGGAATAAAAAGGAAATCTCTAGTGAAAATAATTGAGAATGTATACTTATATTAACGTACTTGGAGAATAGTTATGTATAATAGGGCCTTGATTTATGAGCCTTGGGTTTTCAAAAAAGTTTAAAAATTTAATGGATAATTATTGAAAAATATTTATTTTAAATCATATCCGTTTTTATCTCATATCGTCATATTGTTTTATGGATTAGTTCCAATATTAGTCAATTCATGATTTTTCCAATTGATTTGGTCATGTCGGTTTAATTCTTTAAAAACTAATTAAATTTATTAATATATTAAAATATTTATTCTGTAGAAGATGTATGTTATGAAAAATTAAATATCATTAATATATATTACAAAAGTTAAAAAAAAAAAGAAAAGAAAAAACCAAAGGGGCACTAAATAACATGTGTATTTTACAGAAAAAGTTAGTGTTTACTTATAGACAATTTTATATAGATATTTCGAGAGTTATAAAATGAAAATGTCTGAAAATTATGACGTGTTAAAAATGGCCAAATAACAAATTCTACTATAAATATTCTAATATATATTATCGTTCATCATTTATTTTTACTAAATTTATCGAATGAAATATAATTTCCCGTGCGTTACATACTGACAGTCTAATACAAATTACGTGCAAAAAGGTCAAATATTATAGACAATTTTTTATCTTTATTAATAAAAGATATTGTATTACAAATAGTAACTACATTGTTTTTCTTTACACATACATAAACGGTTAAATATTATAGTTTAAAATTTTTTTATACAATCATGTTTAATCTTTTCAAATGATTTATATTATCTGCTATTATTATCCCGTATAATACACGGGTGAAAAATTAGTTTCAAGTACAAACATCGCCTAATCGTTGAGTAGACGAGTTTTTTTAGAATAGTGACGCCTCTTTGACAAGTTATGGTCGTGGACAGACGGGTCATACTAAGCTACTCGTGCGGGTATAATAAACCAGCAATCAAGAAGTAAACTTTACAATACATCATCACTCTTTTACTCGTCAGTCAGCTCACAGTCTCTTTCCCGGTGACCCAGAAAATGGAACAGAGCAATGCACACCAAATTCCAATCAAATATTCAATCTCAGCCCCCGACGAGAAAAACCCACCAGATCACGGGCAAGACTGCCGCCTCCGGCCGCCGGAGAAGAGGAAGAAGAAAACCCAGAAACAACTCGAGAGCCCAAGAGAAGAAGAACCTGCCCAATTGTAGTTGACAAACAGAAATCGTGTCTGAGTTCCAGCTTTTCATTCTTCTGTGGGGCTGGTGCTTCTACTCCTGAAACCACTCCCAAATTCGGATCCTTCAATTTGGTGGAGGAAAGCATGAAAATTAAGAGACCCAATAAGGCTGTAGATGAAGAAGAAACTGAGGCCATTGATGTGAAGAAAGTTGTGGGGTTATCAAAATTGGAGTCCACAGATGGGTGTTGAAACAGTTTGAAGAAAAATGGTGTAAAAAAGAATTTAATTTAACTTTAAAAGCAGCTTATAGTGCTGATCCTTTTTTGGCTATCATGGATGTGCTTTGAGGAAAAGTAGCTTTATTGCTGCTATGATCGGCTCTAAGTTTAAAGAAAAGCAGTGTACTCTTCTGATAGCTACTTAAAAATGCTACTTCTGAAACTTGCATTTTTAACGGTAGAGAGGATGCACTCCGAGGTTAGGTATTGGGAAATGGGAATACATAGGAAAATAAAATATCACTTTTTCTAGTGTATTTGTTGGCTGTTTATGTTGTATTTGTAGTCTTTGACAAATTCTTCACTATCATGTTGTAGCTTTTGGAAAATGGAGATGTGAAATCTTTTAACCAATGTAACAGTTGTTTTTCTTTCATTTGGGAAGTAGTGAATTGAAAGAAAACAATGTAGAATGCACGTTCTTCTATTTCAACAAGGATGTAAAGATCTTAGGCGGGGTATATTGACACCACCTATTTTACTAAACACAGCACACTCTAATTGTATTTAATATTCTTCATTTTTTCATATATTTAGATTAAGGCATTAACTTTTTTTGGCCATATTTTTATTTTTAATATTCAATTGATTATCATATCTTATATATAACAATGATTTTCTTCTAAAATTTTGGTATAAGAATCACTTAGATCTTTTAAATAAGTCAAGAAAGAAAAATCCGTAAAAATAAATTATTATGATTCTAAGACATATGAATATTTTGGATAATAACTATTATTAAGAAACAAGGTATAAAAATTAATTAAACGGTTTAGAAAAAAATGTAATAAGATTTGTTGAGACACAAACTTCACAAGTTATAAAGATTAATGACCTTCAATGTAATAAAAATGTAGTGTATCTTTAAAAAGGTATAGTGTGAATATATTTTCCCAAGATCTTATAATGTAAAACACCTTTAATCATTAATAGATACTTGAGACAAAATCAAAACAAATTAATAGTAAGTAGTCAGGAAATGTGGCTCACAACTTTGAGACACTGGCATTACAACATCATTCATTACTTGAAAAGGAAATTCATTACACTAGAATACAAGTCCTGAGGTTATATAAGAAGCAGGGGAATAAAACGTAAAAGAAAAAGAAGAAAAGTTGGAAATGGAGGAGAAAGGATTTCCGAGAGGATGACAGAGCTAAGATGGAAAGGATGGCAGCGTCACCATCACTTTTCCTCCCAAAACTAAAATGTATCTACATCCTACCAGAAGTAATCTAGGGGTTAGCATACAGTTCATCGATGCTACTTACATACGGTTCTTCTTGCACTTTCAACATTCTTCAGAATTCACAGGAAGATCCCAACCTCTGTTTTGGCAAGCCTATGGATTTTCTTCCCTCAAAGGCCTCAGGCAAAAGTATCTCAAAACCGTCCAAGAATAGCTCCCATTCCTCAACAGTCATTTGCCCAAAAGAAATGCCTTCAGATTCATGGCTATATTTTGGCACAGGGAAACTTATACTTCTCATCAGGCCACCTGCCTTTAGATTTTCGTCCCCATTTGCAACATCATCCGAGATTGTGCTATGATCTTGATCACTGTCCTGATAATTCACATTTTCTTTCGAAGGAAACAAAGTCGAATTCTCTAATTCACCAAGTGATGAGTATCTTGGAATTTTTGGTGGCTTACAACTTATTGCCTGAAAAGTCTGCAAGTTCTGAGCGGTATCTATAACCTGACTGGAACCATTTTCATTTTCATCAAATTGGAACATTTCATAGATTTCTTCTTCTTCATCATGGTTGCTGCTGACAATATCGTCACTCTTTCCACAGTTCAAGCTAGCCCTAGCATTTATACAGATTTTCTCAAATGCACTCCAATTCTCTTCATCTCCTTGAAACTCTCTAGTCATCATTTCACCAATATCGGCAAGACACAATCCATACACCGTTGCCTGTTTTAGAAAGATTGTGCAAAGCACAAGAATCCTAATGGAGGATTCCCCAATTGCTGGAAGCTCAACTCTTAGTAGCTCTGCATCTTTAAATGGATCAAGACCGGATATATATTCAACTTCAGACTCTGAAAAAGGTATCGAGGCTTGTGGCCAGTGCAACCACTCAAAATATGGGTCATCAAGTGATTCCGGTAAGCAAAATCCATGATCTATTGGAACTAGCTCAGCTTTTCCCGCAGCATATCTCTCTTGCCCTTGCTTCACTAGAATGTTCCCTGCATGTCTATCCAGATTCATCAGTCTAACATCTAGTATTCCTAGATCATGTATAGATGAGACAGAGAATCCTGAGGGGCCCAAATCTCCAGCATCAGAATCGTGATTTACAAAGCATTGAAGAGATGCAATCTTGTAAAGTGGGGGCAGAAACGGTTCTGAAATATTTACATTAAATTTGACATGAGAAAATTTGACTAGCACTGTTGGAGGGACACCAGCAAATTCACCGTGGTCGAGAAGATAAGCTGCGGTTTCACGGAGGCCAGTTTCACCTATCTTGACTGAGCGTTTGATTCCGGGTTGACCAAACATCCGGCCACCAAAGCCCTTCGGATTATTGAATGCCAGAGGTTCCTCGTCAATTGGCTTTGCAACAGCTATTGGATCACCATTTCGAGAACGCAGAAAATAAGCCCCTCCAAGCCCACTAGAGACTGGCTCGGGATTAATGCCAGAGGCCATAGCTATGGCAACCTCAACAACCATAGAATGTACGCTAGGTGTGGCACGGCCACCAATGATCTCAATCCTAGCATTTATATCAGATTCATCCTCAACTCTAGAAGAATGAGATAAGCATGGAGTGGAGAAGCTTTTGTGGATGTTAGTGAACTCAAATGAATGTTTCAAGGAATATGTGAGCTTGGATTGGCTGAAGTCAAGCATTGTGTAATCAAGAGTGTAAGACTGGAGTTGGCATCTAGGAGGTCGAGCAAATGGCCTGAACCCATGACCTGGATCAACGGCAACAGCCATCTTGAAGAATGTCATGCAGGTGAAAATGGCTATAATACATGCTAAGGGCTGCTTTTCAAAGGATCCCTAGAGTGTTAGTCTTCCCTGGGAGATTAGACGCCACGTGTCTGCAACAATAATAGATAACTCAGAGTTCTTCAACTTGATATCAAACATCATCAGATTTCTTTTAAAGAAATTTTCTGAATTCAAGAAAAATGGACAAAAGATAATGAACGTTCATGCAAACATCATACTGTCATTTAGATCCTGAAATGTCAAACTAAGATTGGCATCACTTGTGTTTGGCCAATCAGTTTGTAATATCTATTCAAGAGTACATTGTGGTTAAATTCACTGGATCTGAAAATTTATTTTACCCATTTAAGTCCCAGCATTAACAATGTTCGATCTCAAAGGCTTTTTAGTCAGTGGTGGTATATTAGAATCACCACAACTTCAGTCTATTCGGATGTTATTTCTTCCATTTATCTAACCTACTCAAGGCAGTGTCATATTGATAAATAACTAAATTTTAGATGAATCTAAGCCAACACTCAGGTAACACAATATGTCCAGAGATTTGTCTCTTAAGATTTACTTCGATGGATAGGTTTAAACAACAAAGGACACAACAGAAGAGGTAGAGGAATGACGTTAATTGATCAAACATAAAAAGAAATATATAGAAAAGGCACACAACTCATTCTTACTTGAGATTTGCATAAAAAAGGCTGCAAATATCAACAAGAAGAACCACGGTGCTAATCTCCGACCACCTACGAAACACCAGGCAATCCATATAAAATTCATACTGCATGTATGGATCAAACACAACTTCTATAAATAATTGTAATACATGACTGAGTTTCTTCCATACCATCCTATTAGTCCCTTGCTCGTCCGCTTAAAATCGCCACAATAAACTCTAAATAAGATTAAATAATAAAATAATGCCCAGAATCAAGGATTGATAATAAAAGCACTGTTAAAATAACAACATTTCATGATCTAATGAGATCGGAAAAAAACGTAAAAACTAGCAAAATTAATAAGAGAAAATGATTGGTTTCTGCCTGCGTTCTAAAAAGCTCGCCCCTGCCGTGCTCCACGCCTCACGCCTTATCAATTATCATACATTGACCATGCTTTGTCACATATTTCCGAGCCTACACCTACGCTCGAGGCTTGGCCTTTACGCTTTTCCATATCTCATACTTTTCAAAACATTACTTGCTCCCCATTCATTGAGTTATGTTCAAAAAGATCCATGCTTTTAGGCTTTCGCTAAAAACAAAACCCAGAATCATCATGAAACAATGATAATTAACCCAATTAAAACAATTTCATTCCTATAATGTAATGATGAAGAAAGTTAGCAAAATCTCCTTAGCAAAATCAAGAGGAGAGCATGCATGATTATTCCACAATGATTGGGTATATTTCAAAAACAAAGGATACTTGTTACATTATTAGGACATGAAACCCTTTTGAAAAATCCATGAACTCAACGTAAAACAAAACCCAGAATCATCGAATAACAACAAAGTTAAAACAGTAAGATTTGACAATGTGACGAACCAAAAAAACCAGAATCGTGCACTTATATCCTAAAGAACAATTCACATTTCAAAGCAGAGAAAGAAAACCCAGAAATTTTGGTGAGGTGTTAAGATTTACCCTGAATACTGGTGAGGCATTCAGGGAGACAGAACGGCAACGGGAGACCGCGAGAGTGAATTATTCCGTCACCGAAAAACTCCTAAAAAATGACGAAGTCCCCCACCCCCTTCTCCTTTAAATTTTATGCCCTTTTCTTTCAATTGAGACCCCCACCCACTGGGGACCCCTCTCTTCCTTATAAATTCCTCTCTCTTTAGAAACCGTTAAATCCTCTCTCCCCCACCCGCCATTGCTTTCGCTGTATGCTCAACTGTTTCTCTATTTTTAGACGACGATTAGTTGATCAATCTGATGTTATTACCCGGGGGATAATTGCTCGGGACGTCCTCTGCCTTTCAAGTTTATTTCATGTCCATCATCTTGTATTGATTTCTATCTTAAACTTCTCACAAATAGAACTAGAAAGAATGCTTGTTCCAAAACCCCTTTTCCTATTGCTACTAGATCCAAACCTCCCCTATTGTTAGTTTGTTACAGGGTTTGCAGTTGGGTTACATATGAAGCTGCAGTTCTCGACAAAATGTCCCAGTCCCATATCGTTTTGTGTTGTCTGATTCTGAATGCAATGGAAACGGGAAATATTAGCACACCCCAAATATTGTTTTCGTGTTTAGTTTCACACTTCAAAATTACTCGTAAGTTGGATTTAGGCAGGTAAATGCTTGGCTTGACGCTGCGTTTTCTGAAGTTGGAGGCTAAAACTGAAGAGTTCGTCATTCAGTGGCGGGTTGTTCAGAGAAAAGAAGGCGTCTTCAAAGTTACTTTTCTGGAAGCGATGTACTTTAAACTTTTAAGCTCAAGAATCTACTTAATGTGAAACAAGAAAACCATAAACAAACCAATATCAGCCATTATCACAGAAGAGAGAAGCTTAGGTAACAAGTGAAGAATGAAGAAGAATACCGCTATACCATTTGGAGAATAAAACCAATAGGCTATGGTTTTAGATCGGAAGAGTTGCTGATTTTCCCTGGTTAAAATTTACAGATAAAAAGATATAGTAACACGACCAAGTGACAGTGCAAGACAAAACGGCCCATCGCCTCTGTGACTTTGACTCGAATGCCATCTAGACACTGAATCGTTAATCATATATTTACACTCAACAAGAAAACGTATTTCAACTAAGTTTTGAGACGCGCCCTTTTGGCGTTGCTCCAACTTGAATCTGACCAAATTTGACGAGTTCTCCTAAGAATATGATTCTCACATTCTGCTTCTATAAGTGCAACTATAAGTGCAATGCCATAAGTAGAAACAGTAAGAGACACCATATATTGAAGGAGGAGATACCCATAGAAGCTGCATTAGATCAAAAACACAAATCAGTAACTTTCAAGAACATGATATCACACCACAGAACTGTGTAATAACTTATTAACTACTATTAAGTACTTCCTCTATCCGACAAAGATATTCTCCTTCCATTTTTCACATAGATTAAGAAAACATAATTAATGTTGTTGGAAATGTACAATTTAAGAATATATATTCTAACATGCCCTTTGGTTTATTTAATATTTCACGCTAGATCTTCTTTATTGTCGATTACTATGCATAATAAATAGGAGTATTCTAGAAAACTAAAAAGTTAAATAAGAAAAGGGAAATAAAATTTGGGACGGATAAAAAAGGGAATATGGGAATATCTTTTTGGGACGGAGGGAGTATTAACTACTACTTTTGCAAATGATATGTATGAAAGTTCCAAAGTTCCCATGTAACTTATCAGGGAAATATAGGTACTCACATGGAGATGGTGAGAATGAAACCAAAGGCATCACGTCTGGAGGCCTTGCATGATTTTCACTCTTTCCTGGGGGTAGAGTATGAGCATAAGCTGCATTAGGTGATGGACTTGCCACTGGAACTTGTGGCACTCTAGGTGCTGGAGAATATATGCGTTCGGGTTGTGAAGGAGCAGCATGAGGAACATAAACTGGTGGCGCAGTAGGCGATACATGAGAGTGCTTATTGGGCTTAGAAGGGAACCTATTTCTGTAACCAAAATGACAATCAGGAGGCTCTGCTACTCCACTATTCATTGGCGCTAGTGTAGGCACAGGTGTAGCTGTGGGGGAAACATTCCCAGTTGTAAATCCACTTTCCCCCCTTGAAGGTGCTGGTGAGATATCAGGAGCAAGACTGGCATCGTGATGGTGGTGGTGGTGGTGGTGGTGCCGATGATGGGGGCGGTGATGAGATTCTGACGAAGGAGAAGGAGATGGAGATGGAGCCGGTGATGTACCACTTCCGTGACCACCATAATCAATGGATGAAAGACGAACTTGCTTAACCCGACCAAAAACAGTGTGATTCAGGCCAAGATTTTTAGCACGAGAGCCAGTGATGGTCTGAGCTAACTGCTTCGATCTTGACTTGGAGGGATTTATTCCCACTGCCAGATAAACTTTTGACTGAACTATCGTTGGCGGAGCCACTGTCGAACCTTTAAGATTTGTCAGGCTAATGTACAAGTTCTGCATTACACAGAAGAAAGCAAATGAAGATAAACATGACGGTCACACGATAACTGAATATTGATTTTGGCAGTTTTCTTGTAGAAGACTGATTATGCAACTATTATTGAAGTATGAAAATCAAATTGCAACCAAGGAATAACAGAACCTGACCTCATATGGAGTAAGATGTAAGCCTGACATCAATTGGCTCGTAAGTTGGTCGAAATTAAACAACATTTGATCAATGGAGAAGTTCAAGGTAAAGTTAAAATAGATCTGAACATTCTGTAATTGAAATGCCTTCTGATCTGGACTAGCAGTAATTCCTCCTCTGAATTTTAGCACCTCGAAAGAAAATGGATCCCCGAACGAATATGTACTCAAATGAAAAACTGTTTGGTTCGTAACTACAGACACAAAGGAGTCTCGGATTAAACTTAGGGTAGTCAAACCAGAATCAACTGCAAACACAACCTTTGTTATGTTTGAGCCAGCCAACGGTTCTACATCTATTATTTTCACCTGCCAAAAATGGATTTGAAGAAAGATTAAGAATACAGTCAACACAAAGAGAAGGAAAATGAGTAATGAATTTAAATGGCAATAAAAGAGAGAGCTGTAAGAAGTACTTTAGTTGTGGAGAAGCTTATTTCTTCAAAAATATCCTCCTGAAGTTGCAACCTAGAGTCTTTAATAAATGAAGCAGGCTTCTTAAGCATAAAACTCGCCACTATGTTATAACCTGACAAATATGAAATTGAAAGTTACAAAACTTGGCAATATAAGATGAATTATTTATGTTGTATCATCTCACTGTCAGTAACTTGTGAATACCAACCACTCTTGTTGCATCAAATAAATCCATGACTCAATAACTTCACTTTCTAATATGGAAGAACATAAATGACATAGTACTTCATCTTGAAAATCTTTGAAGAACTCTGAAATAATTAAAGAGATCGGAAGAGCGTCGTGTCAATAAATCAAAACCCCACCTTCACCCAAAAAAAAAAAAACAAAAAAACACCCAAGCTTCCATGTAAACTATTGAACTCGAAGAAGCTCAAAGGTTCAAGAATATGAAGAACAAGTCATTCCACAGTTCAAATTTCCCTATTTTCACGATTCGCAAGTTCTCCACCAGCTCCGGCTAAACACGAGAAGGTTATCATTTCAATAGCAAAAATTGACGACAATATGAATAGTGCAATCTTTGATTACTTGTTATCGGCCATCCCAAATTCAATTATTACACAAATAAAACGACTGCTACCCACAAGCCTTCATCAGAATAGTCATTGATTTAGACCAGTTAGTGCATAATAAATCCAGAAGGTAAACCAAAATCTTGATCAGAAGTCTTCAACATTCTGACAGCACAGACTTAGAAATTAACTCAAATCAAAAGCACCCAATTAAGCACGAAACTTAAACATCCAAATAGAAGTGCCAAAGGTCCCAAATCCAGCAAAATTTGTTAACCCTGATGAAAACGCAGCTACCAATAGTGCATAAATAAATACAAGGTCCCAAATCCAGCAAAATTTGTTTACCCTAAGGAAAACCCAGCTACCAATAGTGCATAAATAAATATAAAAAATTAAAAAATGAGAAACAAGACATAGACATATGCACATATCTTCAAGAAAAAAAGAAGGCTTGGAGAAAAAATTATTAAAAATAAAAAATAAAAACCAACCTTTATAATCTAGATCCAAGTCATTTTTATCTCCAGAATGAAAGAATGGAAGCCAAAAAACAGCTGAAGAAAGAACCCCAAAACCCAGTACCAAAACAAAAACACATCTAAAAGTCACCACATTTTTAACCCTAGTACAATTCAAACTTCCCCTATTACTGTTCTCTGCATTTGGAGTTGTACCCTGAGCATCAAGACTTGTGAATGGCGATGGCCCCTCGTTCTCTGCCTTCCCCATTTCATCAATGTGGATTCTTTTCCCACGTGGGTTCCTCTGCTAGACTCCATTGCAGGTAATTTTTGAAGAAAAATAATCCATGGCTGCCCTTTCCTTTTTCCCTTTTCTTCTGTTTCCAACTTTAGATAGACGGAGGAGAATTTTTGGTGAGTGGTCAAGTAGTGGAGTAATAAAAAAATATTATCATTGGTTTTGAATTTGAGTGGAAAAGAGTGTGGATTAATTTCTGCAGATCAACTGTTTTTTTCTAGGAGACGAGACGGACAAGTTTTAACTCTTGTGCTGTTTGGCTGTCAGGTTCCAGATTTTTTGCCCTAATAATTATTTTTGCATTCAAGAATACTTTATTGCAAATGATGCACATAATTTGGGTAACATAAAGATCGGAAATGAACATTTTTTCTCTGTAAATAGGTGAATGGAACTGATATAAATTATTATTATCATTCAAAAAATATACAAGCACTAGATAATTAGTGTTATCATGACACCAGATAGATGATGGTGATAATAGCACGGAGTACTTAAACATTTCTATTAGCTAATATTCATTGTGTTTATATAAATTTGGCTGGATGTCACATTGTCTACTAGTAAGTAATTACTCGTTATACGACAAGAATGTTTAGCTCGACCCACAAAATTATAATTTGAATGAGAGTTGAATCTTATCCTGTGTCCGAAAATTTTGAGTAGCTCGACCCACGAAATTATAATTTGAATGAGAGTTGAATATTATCCTGTAACCGAAAATTTTGAATATGAGTTTGAGTTTATTGGAAATAAAATTTTGATATATGGGGTCCACGTGTAATATTGTGATTGGCTTTTGTATTAGGAAAGTGAAAGTACTAAGCCATCTGTGGCATTTGGTTCCAATTCAGTCAACCTTCGAGAGGGACAGAACTGGCTATAAATGCGACATATACAATGTATAAAATGCCCCGCCATTTGCGGGGAATTCCCGTGACATGATAAGTTTTTCCATTTTTGAATAGGCTTCATAAGGTTACACTACAAAATCGCTACCCATGAGAAAATATTTGGTACTTTAGAGGTGCCCTAAAACCCTATTAAGGTACTCTATATATGATAATTCAGATCAATCAACAACCAGTACATGGATTCAAATGTCTCAAAAATGGAGTTCAAAAACCCACATGTGAGTTTCTCATGCCATTACCCTATTACGTTACTCCTGGAGTATCTAAATTATTATCTTCGTGCTCATTAATCCATGAAATTTCTTTGCATTATTTGTCCAATGACGAATAATATAATAAATAGATATACAAAACTTGAAATTATAAATTCACTGGCATGTGAACTAAAATAAAGAAAAGTATACGGATAAAATTATAATTTAAATTTCATCTATAAACTTATTTGTATACATACACCTCCATACAGGAAGAATTAATAAAATTTTTTATTCCCCTAAAATTATATAAATTTCGTGAATAATGCTATTCTTCTTCACTTGTTTATTATTTACCAGCTAACTTGGTTAGAGTTTATATGTTTTTGTCCAGCCCTTGTTGGGATGTACATGTATTTTTTGAAAATTTTCAAAAATCTCTAGAAAGATTTGCAACAAAACCTTTCAACATGAGCGTCGTATATAGATACACGCTACGTGTTTGAGAAATGCACGCATGTGTATTTGAATATCAATGATGACTTACCAATTAAGTAAGATTTACAATGTGATGGGTCAAGGGTTCATGTATTGCACTTCTTCTGTCACATCTTCTTGATAGAGGTGAAAGGTCGAGGTTTTGGTTTTTTGTTTTTTTTAAATCACGTCTTCTTTTATTATTACATATTTACTAACTAAAACAATTAATTACGAGCCGGCTAGCAGGTGAAGGGAGCTGTATGATTAAAAATGTCGATATTTGTTTTCAAGAGAAAATTTATACAAAAGTAATTAGACTGTACCGAAATTTTATTTTGTCTACATGTAAACAAGTTATTATATTTTTGTGTATACGTGATATACATCCAAATTACAAATATCTCACTGTAATATACAAGAAGGAATTTTTCAATACTAGCGGCTTGTTTGAATAAAAGAGTGCTACTAATGTTATTTGTATTTGTATTGTTTCCCAAAATTAAACTCGAGAAACGAACAAAGGTCAGCCAAGACGTTTATGTCCAGTTGCGCAGCTGTATGATAATGGGGCCCAATTCTTCCATACATCTGGAGGTCTAGTAAAAGTGGGCTATTGGCCCATTCAGTACTCTAACCATTTTCCTTTCATTAGCGGCAAAATATGTTGTTTGAATTGTGTTGGACTAATTAGTACTATCTACCCTCAAGGTATGAAGTTTTTTTGGCACTATCTATCTTTTTTGTCATTGGTGTTAATTTGATCGTTAAATAGTCAGATTTTTTTACTAAAAGACCAGGATATATACCATCAAAATATTAAAGTTGGAATTTTAGTAGAAATATATAAAATTTAATAAAAATTGTATAATATGATATCAAGTCGACACCCTAAAAAAATTGAAACTTTGTCTAAAAATGATTTATTAATGAAAATTTTCTTCATTTTTTATTAAATTCTATATATTTTTACTAAAATTCATCTTTTAAAATTTGCTGCCCTCATCAACATTTCCCGCTGATTTTTGCTAATGAAGTCAAAGATTTTGCTCTCATGTCGATCGAGGAATTTATGTCGACTACTCTCAATGAAGTGAACCCGAAAAATGACGAAGACGAGATGGTTCTGCTTAAACTGTTTGGACTGCTGTTTTACCTACCTGGTTCGATTAGATTGGTTCGTCCCGGGCTTCAGAAAGGCTTCTTGGTATGGTTTCTACACGTTTCTTGGGTCCTTGATTGGTTTTTATTGGCTTTTTTTTTTTTTTGTTTTGCTGGCTTTGGCAATTTGGGCTGTTTATTTTGGCTGTGGTTGCATGTTTCCTGCTTCTTGCAGGCCCGCTGTACATTTTGTTTGATGAATAAAGTTGCTGATTTTGATTTAAAAAAAATAAATAAAGGTCATATGTGCTTAGATACACGTGGGTTTTCCAAGTGGCGTGTATTTAAACATAGGATATGGTACTTCCTCAATTCATTCCGTGGCACGAAATCCATCATGCTCTTTGACCCATTCATTTATGTGCTAGAATAGAGAGAGATTTGGTAGGAAAGTGGAATAATAATGTCATACGTATGACGTCTTATTATTTCTTTATCGTCGCCCCTATATATCTCCTTGCATATTAAATTAAATTAAATTAACTAAAAATGGTAATAGCAAAATACGAGTTTATTCATGAATTTTCTTTTTAAAGGAATTGATGGTTAAAAAGTCAAGTTAATAATAAACAGCAACGTGAAAAATTTATTTTTGATAGAATATTGTAAATGACTTTGACAAAAGAAATACAATTTTTGTCAGAAGTATTGTACATTTTGATTATCATTTTTAATTATTTAAATCATACTTTTTATTGAAGGGGATATTTAAATAATATTTACTAAATTCACGTTCAATATAATCTATTGGGAAAATTTTTGTTTCAAATTTGTTTTTTTTTTTTTTCAATTTTGCCTTTACATGCCTTTTTCTGTTTTCAAATTCCTTATTTACTCTTAACCTGTTAATTAATTATCTATATCTATATATAAGAAAAGTAATAGTGATTTCAATATCTTTTTCCCACCAAAAAAGATACTGGAATCTGATTTTTTAATTTTTATTTTTTTTAATGCTGGTTTTGTTGTTTTTTGTTCTTTCTAGTTTTTAGTTTTTTCTTTTCTATAGATATAGTTATAATTGTAAATAAACGTTCCACAATGTGATATTTTTAGTTTTGTTTTCTTTTCTTTTTTTCTGTTTTTTAATTTCTCTTTTGACATTGATTCAATTTGTATAAAAAAAAAAATCCAATTGTGGTATTGTGCTGATAACTACCCATGCTCTTAATTTTTAGCTATCTGGTGGGCTGTTGATCCAATTAGATTGATTTTCACAATTAGATTTATCGAATCACAACACTATTTTAAATACTTCCTGCTAATTGAAAGCTGTTACATTTTAATGTTATCGCATTTTAAGAATAAATACTTATTTATGCACATTTATCATCATTTTGCTAGATGTATTTTGTAGTACGGGTTTTCACATATTTCATAATTTTAGCACCAAAAACGTGTCTTTTGAAACACTTGAACTTGTGCTTTTTCAAAGATCACAAATATACAAGATCAAATTGGATTCTTAAAGTGCAAGTCTATTTGGATGCTCAAATTGTATTTTTCCTTTTTTTTAATTAAATGATTTTACAAGTGAAAATGAAGAAATGACTCTAACAAGAGACTCCCAATAAGAGAGCTATATTGACCAAGAACATGATGCAACTAATATTAGTTACGTTTCTGATGAAAGAACGGCTCATAAAGCCCTCTTCGATTGTCCTTGGAAAGAAAATTAAAATTGGAAAAGATTAAACATACTAATCATCATCTACTTCGATTTAGACTAAGATTTGTTTTAAATATGATAAGGATTTTAATCATCCATGAATACTAAGTAAGTTTTTTTATTTCACGTAATGTTATGCAACGATTTTACTATTTAATATTTGTTTGGCAATTTCATGACATTTCTATTTATTGGATTGCTTCTTATAATGTATATGGGTTTTATTCAATTTTTATTTGGCTTTTTAATTATATTTCTGTTTAATAGTTTGCTTTTTTTTAATGTCTATGAGTATTAACTTCCTTATTTACCATAAGAGAATTTTGTTTTAATCACACACACACATATGCTCATTAGATATATTTCAATTTACGGGTTTTAAAGTAATTAAAAAAATTCATTTGTTAATTTATACGTATGTATTAACTAATTTGCATATGTTTGTTAAACAGATTTTAATTTTGCGTTGTTTAGTTTATTTTAAAAAATTTTCATAAGTTGATTTACAGCTATCTACTAACTTATGAATTTTTATCACAAAATAGAGTATAAACATAAATTATTCAACTATTACTACTTAAGACGTTATTATCAGTTTAAAGAAAAGCTAAAAACGATACCATTTACACAAGACACATAATTCCAACGCATATATATCATGATAAGTTATCATACATATCAATCACAAATTAAATGATAATTAAAATGATTAAACGAAATACATGATTCTTAAAAAAAATAATCATGCAACAATGATAAATTTTCATTTGCTTAGTTGTAACTAGCTATTTTCTTCAATGTTTATTCTTAAAGATATATATCACAATGACATTTACAGTCCAATTTTTAGCCACCCACTATCTTCTTTAATTTAGGTAGATCATTAAGCCCCCATGTTTTATTTGTAGCAAATGCATATCATTCATGAGGTATTTGATAATAATAATTATTAGAATATTTTAATTTTTTCTTTAATTTAGGTAGATCATTAATTTGAAGCAAATGCTTATCATCCATGAGGCATTTGATAATAATAATTATTAGAATATCTTAATTTTTTGTACAAATATGGATATGTTTCTTTCTTGCTTTCTCTCTTCTTTTTTTAAACATTACAAGAGTAATATATTTCTACAAACGAATATAATTCGGTTACCAACATTTTTAATATATAAGTTTGTGTAATGTAAAATATAAAATCAATGTAAATAAAGCACATTAAAAATATAATTCAATGGAAAAATCATTAAATGCTAGTTTTAAATTAATTATTGTTGCTAATGTTATTTCTTTCTTTTTAATGATATTATATTACTTCAATGTATTTTATTTTGTTAGTTGTTTATGCCCTGCATCGCACGGGGATAAACTAGTTATTTAAAAAACTCGTAGTTTTGTTCACAAAGCAAAAGGCTACATTATATTATAGTAAGAAGTTAAAATATATATACACACAGAGAATATAGATTCAAAAATAAACGTCATTTGAAGTTTAACCAAACCAAACTTTCAAAAGTTAGTTATCCATTTCACCCAATAGAAAGTAAAATATTACATTAGGCGTACACGCAACGTGATTATCTTTAGAATCGCTTTAGTGATGTAAAAAAACAAGGGGAATACTTTTATTTAAAACAACATTAATTGGAAAATAAAAATTCCATTTGAGTTAACATCATATGTCCCTTTTGTTTCAAAAGAGAAGACAAGTTATATATTTGATTAAAAAGGAAAGCTAAAAAAGTGCAAGGGGATAAAAAGAAGAAAATGAAAGTGAGGTAGAAACTTCTTCTTCTTCCTTTTATTGATTTATTATTTTTATTTTTGTTGCATTTCTTTTTCCACTTTATCCTTTTCTTGATCTAAAAGGATTCTTCAAGGTACAATCCCAATCCCAATGTTTGCTTTATTATCATTACATATCACCTTTGTCTTATCTCTTTACATTTACCCTTTTCGGGTTTCCAAATTTCAAAATGTTAACCCAATGAATATTAGGAGAAAAATTAAAATTTGGATACACCGTGGTGGATAAAATTGATTATTTTAGCAGGCATAAAATGTGATTAAGTAGGAGGAATACCAAATCTTGATAAATTTCTCATCTACTTTATTACTGATTGAAGTTATATTGTCTACTTTTTTGTGTACATCTCAATCTTTGCGGAGCAGTTAATTCTTATATCTTGTCTATATATCTTGTAGATACCATATACTATCACTTAAAAGAAAATCCTAATAATGAGGGTTTAGATAAAGAAATTTTGGGTCGATAAAGCAAAAGATGCAATGATTCCCTTTGATTAAAGTGATTAATTAAAGTGATGAAACCCCACACGTGCACACAACTTGCACGCATTTCCCTGTATCGTATTCTACTTCTGATAAACCCACACGTGCACACGGTTAAACCCCTAACTAATTGTAATGGTTAACTTTTCTAAAATGATTAATTATAAAAAATAATTGTAATAATAATAATCAGTAAAACGATCACATTACAACTGATTTTTTTTTTAAAAATAACCCATAACTGTGTGATACCAGTAACTGTGTGATAACTGATATCATTCAATTAAAAGTTAAAATATATCTTCTACTGTCACATGTTCCCTTTCGATTTTGACACGGAATGTTATATCTACACCAATACTTTTACTAACTACGACACTATTTTTTTCTTACTACCTCGTTTCTAAAAAGATGGTTCATATTTTCTTTTTCGTCTATCCTAAAATATAGTCTAGTTTCTTTTTTAAAAAATAGTTGAAATATTATTTCTCTTATATACCCTTATTTAATGTATATATTTATCCAAAAAATAAAATTATTAAAGTGAAATAATTAATAAATCAAATTGTATAATAGGTAAATCATGTTAAAATTTACTTTTTCAATACTATTAAATAATTTTTTTTTAATCTATGTGAAAGAAAGAATAAACCGTCTTTTTGAGATGGATGTGGTATTTACTAAAAGGGTCATAGATTAAATGACTTAAATAACTACTTTTATATTTATACCTATATTTGTTAAGTGTAACACAAAAATTGAAAATAATCTAATTAACCACAAACAAGAACCCTAATCAACACTTTTTTTCTCGAATCAAACCTCAAGACTTCTTATGCATCTTTGAAAATTCAAAGCATCTCACACACTTGTAAGTTGTAATATTTAAAGAGGCTTCGGTTACTGGGGTTCTCATCCCCCCCCCCCCAGGGCGGGGATTGGACTGGAAAGAATTAATGGGAAATAAACTTCAACATCTGTTTTCGATTTCCTTACTATACCTGACCTGAAAATTAGGTCTTAATATTTTAGAATCTTGCAATTTGGAAAAATGAGTTGATGGGAGCCTTGTATGTTGCACGTGATTGAAGGAAGAATCGGAGACAAAAACGGAAAAGAAAATTGTAGAAGATGAAGGAGAGCGTGTAAAAGATCTTGTTTTTTGTTTATTATATATATTTTTAAATTTAGAGTTATATTTGTGAATGTGACGTAGTTTATTTATCAAATTTGCTTAGTCTTTGTAGTGTATATATTGCGGTGCAGTTAGTAAAAGTAGTTGTGTAAAAATAACCACTCTTTTAGCACATCATTTGCTAGTACTATAACAGATCGTATTAAAAACTTTTTGAGAGAAAACGCATTGCTTAAGTACCATGAGTTGCCTGCATATTGTATATTTTGAAAAATCAAAACTACATTGATCAAGCCATTTTATACTGTCTTTTTTTTTTTCTTTTTACACGAGTCTTTTTATTTCTATAAGTAAGAAGTAAAAATACTGGTGCACTTACAAAAGTAATTTAAATCAAATCGCTTTTCAGCATCTTTAGATAAGTTTTTCAACACTCCATATGTCATGCATGCACCCACATAAAACGTTAGTATCATAATAACACTTAGATGAGTGTTAAAAAATAGCTAGTGTGTCCAGTTTAATGCCAAATTATGCCCCCAAACCAAATTCCCCCCAAACCCAAAGCAAGTAAGGCCGACTATAATTTTCCATAATTAATAATGAAATCATGATTCGTTGACGTGACCACATTATCTAGAATTGTATCATTTCACATATTTTATGGATAGGGAGCGTTTTTGACTTGGTCATATATGTTTATGTGTTAGAAGCAACAATGAGCCAATTGAGTTAATTTTACCAATGACACGTTAAGAGTAATAACTCTTCATTTACTCGTGGCATGTTTCACGCGTCAAAGTCAAAATCATTTTTCACAATGTAACCGTACGTATGTTTATCATTTAAATAGCAAAAGGTAGAATTATTTAACAATAGAATCGGGTTATTGTTGTCTTTAAGCAAAAAATGAAAAAATATATGTTTTTAATGATGATTAAAAAACACAGTAAGTTCCTTAATAAATTCTGTATCATTATCTACATATTAATAAAGGACATTAATTAATTAATGGCTCTTCCGATCTCGAGAAATTCTTTTCAAGAGGGAAAAAGAAAAGGAAAAGGAAAGAGCTTAGCCGAGCCGAGCCGAGCCGTGGTAGTCTTATTACACAAGTCAATGTCAGTCCTGATCTGGGAGTCACTTTCGTCATGGCAATGTCATAATGACGTCATGTTATCTCTTTTTATTTTGAAAATTCAAATCAAACTTGCCTCTTCTTTCCTTCTAGAAAGGGAGGATAAAAAAGGAAAAATGAAAGGGAGGATTTGGCATTATTATGATTAATAACTAATAAGTCTTTCTATAAAATTAGACTTAAACAGCCTTACCACTTATTTGTGGACTGTTTTTGTTAGATTCATGTCATATTCGGGTAATAAAGAGAGTTATCAATCTTCTTAGAAAATTTCACTTTATTACCGTATTGAATTTATTTTTTTCCCAACACCTATCTTATTAATTAATAATTTTTAAATAAATTGTTATTACAACTCCCCCAAAAATAATAGAATAATTGTTCAATATCGCTTCTGCGCTCTATTAGTGTGTCACTCATTGTGTAGCGCCACATAGAAATATATTTAAAATGTTCCTTTTTATTTAAGTAGCTGTCAAATTAAAAAGTATGTAAAATAATTTCCCATGTTTCATCTAGAGCTCTTATGAAACTGAAACAACTCTTATACGTTAAAATTATGCATTCAATGCATTTGATTTTCGGGAAAGTATATGTGTGATAATACAAGCTTTCACTGTGTAGATGATCACTGAATGGTAAAAGAATAATGTTTAACTTTAGTGCTTTTCTGATATGATCTCATTATAATTTCATCTATCACTGATTTAACAACTACTCAAATATCACCACACATATCAAATTTCAATTAATTTTAACTTATTAATTTTCCACTATAATTTCACTCTCATAATGAGAATCAAAGAGGTATTCACACTTGTATTTTATTACTCCGTTCCCTTTGAGCAAATATGAATACGCTTATAGCCCACCTGATTACTACACAGATAAAGTTAATCTCTCAAAGTTTAAAGAAAGGTTAATTATATTTGTTACTAACACAATAATGCTCTCTACAAGTATGAGCAGATAAATATTTTGGAGTATATTATTTCATGGAATTTTAAAGAATCAGATCTGCTTCCGCGTAAGTAGCCATATCTAATTACGTAGAAAAGCTTTCACAATAAACCTTACGAGTGATGAGTAACAAAGGGTTAAAAAGAAGGTACATTCTATGAGTGACAAAGGGTTAAAAAGACCGAAAAAGAATGCAATAATTTAAAAGAATAATCACCGTTTTAATTGAAAAGATTCTTTTGGACCCACACGGAAAAATGATGGATAATAACCTAGTGAGACAGCGGTCAATTCTTATGCGACACAGGCCTTTGGCACCCCTACTACCTGTAGGATTAGGTAGCATTAAAGGCGATGATTACTACTTGTTCTTTTTATCTGTGAAAATGATTTTTTTTTTTTTTGAGTGTTTTGAAAAAATTTCCACCAACTGAGTTTTTGGTTTTTTGGATTTGACGCACCAATTGATTTTAGCCGTTAGGTTCATTTTTTTTTTTAAAGATAATATTATCAAATAATGTTCTTTAGCACCAGTAGTGTTTGACAATCAGATTCTATAGTATCTAATATAATATTAAATGATAAGTGAAATTAAATAAATAAATAAAAGACCTACTTAATTCATCTCATCATTTAATATCACTTTGATATGGTGCTAAAAACCAGTAGTGTTAAATAACATTACTCAATACGCCTTCCGTCCCACAAAGATAATTCGGTAGGTAATTTTACGTGAATAGTAGGTAATGTGGCTAGAATATTGAATTTTACATTATTTTTTCATATATACCCTTGTGTCATTAATTATTGAAAATATTTTCAATACATATGTAATTGAATAATAATAATTATTTAGAGGCACATATAGAAAGAAAATATTAAATACATGTTTAACATTTTATTAGACTGTCTTTTTTAGACAAACGAAAATAAAATAGTTGACTATCTGTATGGGACAGAGGGGGTATTATTTGATTTTCGCTGCCGATCATTTTTGTGTATTTATTTCCAAAAAGGTACAATTCTTTCACGATTTTCGCGTCGAATTGCCCGTTAATTGTTATTCTCCCTCTTGCAGCTTCCATCCTATCTATGGCCAATTTTGCTCTATTTTATAATCTTATTTTTTTCGGCGCACAAGAAAAAGCAGGCGTTAAAAATTACGATCAATGAAATTTGAAAAATAAATAAATAAATTAGCTTGTACTCGAGTGTTTCTTCATGTAAGGGTTGATTTTACAAATCGTCCTCAATCTTTGAATTAATAATCAGTTTCATCTCTAACTTTTGTTTTTACTCTCCACAGGTCTCAACTTTTAATAAATACACAGAAATCGTCTTTTTTCTACTATACCAAAAAATTTTCAATGAAATGACTATTATACCACTTAAATTTTTTAATTTTTTGAAAAAAAGTTCAAAAATAACAAAAAAGTTAAAATGAAAAAGAAAACCCCCACCCACCCACCCACTCCTAAGATTGGCTGTCCGAAATGGAAACATTCCGGTAGCTGGCCATTCCAAAGACAAAAAAAAAAGGGATGAATCTGTAACATCCCAAAAAATTTTAAGCATGTAATCGTTATATTAAATACTTTTTAGATTTTCATCAACAAAAGGGCTACGAAATTATTGAATTTTATCAATTGTAAAGTTACAAGACTATTACTCAAACGAATGCCTAAAATTTGGAATTGGGCTATTGACAACACGATTGTTATTTTGACAATAATTGAATTAGAATATGATTATCCACAATGCAATCGTTCTTTTGACGATGATTGGACAATTGTTGGAATTGCATTAATTGAAAGATTACAAGATTTACCATTCGAATGAAAATCAAGAATTAAAAGATGGTTATTGACAATGTGAACGTTATTTTACGGTAATTGAATAACCACTTGAGTTTGAATCAATTATGTTGCAAAATCCAAATATTACTGCTCGAGTTTGGCATTAAATATAATGTCATAGTTGTATTTTGACGATGATCGAATAGATACTCGAGTTTACACCAACTACATTATATGATTGATGATGATTGAATAACGACTCAAATTACATCAATTATGTTATAGGATTAAAGATCATTGCCTAAATGATGCGTAGAATAAAAATATAGTACTTGATTGGTATGACTCAAAATATAACAACCTAATTATAAGATCACGCTAAGTAGAGGACTTTTCGAGCAATAAATGAGTGAACCTTGTTTCGCCACATCATCTATTAAGATATTCGGGGACGAATCGTGCCACATGTCACCTTTTAATTGACGAAACTCAAGGATTTATTAAAAACAACTTAATCCGACGACTATGAATAATGAAGGTCTTGGGAGATTTCACAATTAACTCCAACCAACCCTCTCCCTTTCCCTCTCCCTCTCCCTCTCCACGTCCCTATCTCTACATATATGCCAATTGTCCCACCTATTAATAAGTGCCAAGTCCATTCAAATGTATAAAAAGGGAAAATTTGTCCACAAGAATTTAGAGGAGAAGAACAACCCTTCAAACCTATCAAACACCTACTTTTGCACTTAAAAATGATCCCTCTTCATATACATATAAAAAATGCAACTTGAAATAACACTTTGAATAAGGATGGAGTATGCTCGTGAACGGGAGTAAAATTTTACATGTAATGGAAACCTGCCTTTAAAGTTACTACAAATGCAACTAAAAACTTATTACCTTTTGTATTAATAAGTATGTACACCTCTCTATAATATATATGTTTACGCTTTATAATACATATGATAGTTTTTATAATGATTTGAAGTTTATTTTTCAAGGTAAAAGCTTTCTAATGATTCTACTTTGGTAATCAAGGAATTATACCTACTAATATATTTGTTCTATTCTTCACATTTTACTGACAAATCTAATTTTAATAATTCTTTAAAATTTAACAACTTGCTAGTTTAAGTAATCAACTTTACATAATGTTAAACTTATCAAGACAAGAAGCAATTTACTTGTTTTATACGTCTTATCCCCGCTATTTGATTGGGGTTTCCGCTATAAGTTTCATTAATTAGAATAAAGTATCCTTAAATAGTTAGAAATAAGTGGGGGCGTGACAGAATCCCTCATATTTGCTGCCACAAATGGCAGCAATGAACCCCCTTCTTTTCGACTGCCGGAAATGGCAGCTAAGTGTCATGCCCCGCATGTGACACTGCCGAGACAGTAGCAAGCGGGTGAGGCCCAAGTGCGCAACGGATGTGTAGGACAGCATCAGGGATGTCATAGCCGAACGCAAAGCGGGTGAGACGTAGGCCACAACAGCGGATGTACGCGCCCGACGGTAAATGACTGTTGCGAGAACGATGTGCCGACCGACTCATTATACGTCCCAGAGATTCAGCTAAGTGTTGGGGCCGAAATTTGGAGGTTTCTAGCCTAGAAGATCCGATCAAAAACGAAAGCTGAAAACAGCAGCCAACCGGCTGGCCGTGCAAGTTGCTGGAAAGGTCCAGAATGACGATTGACAAGTTGCTGGAAAGGCCCAGAGCTACAGCTGGCAAGTTATTGGAATGACTCAGAACGACGACTGCCAAGTTGCAGAGAATGACGGCTGCGCCAATGGGCACACAGTTGGGCCAAAATGCTATTGGAAAGGGACGTGGAGGCTGGCAAGTGGGAAGCCCAACCGAAATTTGATGTAATCTCGGCCCTTGGATTGACTTGACCCCAGCCCTTGTTTTGAGTGATTTTGCCAATAAATAGGGGTGAACCCTATTGTAAATACACAAGTGAAAGGTAGCAAGTGAGAGTGAGACTTAGAGAGATGCACAAGGATGAAACACTTGTGTGAGGTTTTGAGTTTCGTTCTTGTAAACAGTTTTATTGTGGTAATAAAAAGTTCTAGTATTCTCTAAGTTCGTTTGTACTTAACTCAATTCCGTTTTTTATCATATTCTTTGCTTGTTGCGGCTTTTAACCTCGAAGTGTGTAGAATGACATATGCAGACTGACTTAACGTCGTTTTTGTGTGTGGCAGAATGCTAAGGCCGCACGGTGCCGGTTAGCGTATCGGAGCCGTAAACTAGCATGTGACACAAGGCTGCCATTTTTGGCAGCGGTTTCACTGTTAGCCAAATTTTATGGGAGGATTCAACCCATTTTTTTGCTGCTAAAATGCCATATGGCTGCGGAATGAATGGCCGCCAGAATGTTTCCATTTTCTGATGGCCAATCCTGGGAGGGAAGGGTTGGGTTTTCGTTTTTATTTTAATTTTTTATTATTTTAAAATTTTAAAAAAAATTAAAAAGTTTTAAGGGATATAATCATTATTTCGTTGAAAATTTTTTGAAATAGTAGAAAAATGACAATTTGCATGCATTTATTAAAGGTTGAGGGTTGTGTAATGTGAAAATAAAAGTTGAGGACGAAACTGATTCTTAACTCAAAAATTGAGGACAATTTGTGAACTTGACCATTCATGTAAAGGCTCTATAAAAGATAAGTATAGTGAGAGACAAAATCTCGGCCTTACAAGTTAAAAGTTACGGTCAAATCTAACATAATAAAAGTGTTTTCATATTTTTGTATACTCTTTTTCCATCTAAGACTCCATTAAAAAACTAAATAATAATGCATTAATGAGGCCTTGCCTTTAAAGTCCCAAACTGAATTCTCACTTACTGTAAGTTATGCTAGTCGTAAGTACTGTGTAAGGAAAAAAAGGGCTATTATTTGGCCCGACCATATTACGTTATAAATCATCCATGGAATAAATCAATTAAATTTATTTTCTTATATATCGCTTGATATGACAAATGAAATTCTTTAGACTAATACGGTTTATCTGGAAATAGTTTATTAAGAAATGCAAATATTTTTGTATCTAAAAATAACGTATATTTCATGCATATCATGCAAAGAAAGCATCATAATCTATAATATAATTACAAAGTTTCATGAACACTAAGGCTCCATTTGGCATCGCTTATAACACACTTGTTTATAATAGTAATTATTTTTTTCTGACAACTACAAGAGACGGCCGCAAAAAGATACATTAGGTTTGAATTTTTTTTCTTTCTTTATTGCAAATATTGCACACGCTGGCTGCTTTTGCCATTTTAAAAAAAAAGGATGGCCCGCTTTTCAAACCAAAAAAAAAAGATAGACACATGTCAATTTTTGGTTAATTTTCAATGAAGTAATAATTATCATTTATAACACTATATATTATAAATGATGCCAAACGAAGCATAACTTAAACAAATATATATCAACAATGATAAGTTATTTTACTACCAATCTTCCAACTCACTTTACAAAATTTTATTATCCATAAAAAATTGTAGATTTCTTTTCCAAAAATTGTTGACAACCTGAAATATTTTTTAAATTGACATGCCTCACTATTGTAGAGGTTGTTTTAATTTTCTTCATCAATGGCTTGAGGTGCCTTGGCATTGGTATTAGCATGAAGCTCTTCAATTGGTCTGATATTATCTGAGCATAGACAATATATCATATGCATTCAAGTGACTCAACTTGGCGACTTGTATTCACTATCTCTTCTTCAACATCCCTTATCAGATTTATTGTAAACTTGAGGGTCATTGGTCTTCACGTGTTCCCGTTAATTACATATGAAAATTTTACCACATAATGTACCAAAACAAAAACTGCATCTAAAGGATTGCAGTATCCAGAACTTTATTTGACAAATTTCACCTTATAATTTACTAAACACGTTCCCATCACTCATCCGCCTAAATGGTAGGATATTGCAGCCGCCAAAGATAGATTGTTCCCCCAAAAATTTGTTAGCAGCTATTAAAGATAATACGACCACGATATCCTCTTGGTTTTATTTCCCAGTACCACGCTGTTTTGTATATTTACTTTGTTTTGGGCTTCATTAGTTCTATATATGAATTTGTATGGCTTATATGGAAATTTATATTTGTACTAAAAAAAAAAATTGAATTAGATAATGCAATAATTCGAATTATACTAAAACTCAGTTTTAGTAGAAGACCTAAAACTCAAGATCGGCGCTACCTTACTTTGATACGATGGGTAAATAGGGAAAGGGATGGGAAATAAGAGGGGTGTGAGTGGTTCAAACGTGAGACTTTCTACTCGAAACGTGATAACAATTACAACACTTATTTGGTTCCTTAGAAATTTCCCTTATTCGAGTGACAAAAATGATTTGCGCTTGTATTTTGCTGGCTAGTCTTGCATTAAGCAATTATTAATTAATTAATATCTACTGTTACCATATTTTTCTCGATTTCTTTGTTAGAATTAAAACTATTTTTTTATATTTAAATTATATAACATTTTAAATTTTTTTTTTTTTTTGCTAAAAACCTTTGTAGCGTTCCCACGTTTCACCAGGAATTAGAGTCATCCGATAACCATAGTAATAGTTATATATATATATATATGCTTTTTGATAAATTAAGAATTTAGCCCTTATTTGAGACTCTTTAACAAAACACATTATAATCCTACATACCACCGATTTAACTATTGATTTGACAACTACTCATTTATAACCACAAATTTCAAACTTCTATTAAATCTACACAACTCATTTCACATCTTTATAATTTCTTTTTATAAATCAACTACCATAAATTGAATCAAACATCCCCTTAGCCATTGTAGGAAAAAATAAAGAGTTGTGCTACATGCACAGAAAAGTATATAAATAGATTTACAGATAGAGAATAAAATTAAAATTTTATCTATGTATTTTCTTTTTTTTTTTAATTACACAATATGTTGTGAAATTGTAATTTAACACCCTTTCTATAAATATATTTATACATTTATTTGTGCAAGTAAATTAATCAAAAAATGAATATCCCGTTTGATTTGGATTTTTAAAACCAATTTTCACTTTAATTTTATTTTTAACCACATATTTATTTAAGTAAAATAATTTTACACGTAGATTCATAAATTTTCGTTACATTTCAACAATACATCCTCTTAAAAAAAATATCATTTCATAAAATCAACCTTCAAAAATTTTATTTCCTGTAAAACCTTTATCTTGCGTAATATTAATTAATTAATTAATTAATTAATTAATTAATTAATCTTTATGTAAACATTCCTCTCTGCCATATTTTGACTATGGTGTTTTCGGCTTGCAAATTGCAAAATATTCGTTGCTCAATTTCTGCAGAGATTATTATATTAATGCGACATATAAAAACGTGAAACAGGATCTTTTGGGGGTCGCGCTTACGCGTTTGATGGAAACACGAGCCGACAACATGGCTTGACTGTCAAAGCCCACTGGCACTTGCTATAATAAAGAGGAATGTGGCTTAAAAAACATACCCACAAATTCAAGTAGTTTTGATCACCTACCTCTATATGAGTAGATTAAAATCTACTTTTTCTTATATAATATGCCACATGACATGCCATATAGGAGGGAGTAGACTTTAATTTACCCACCCCTCCTATATGATATAGAGGTAGACTTTAATCTACCCACCCTCTCTTATATGGCATGCCACATGGCATGCCATATAGGAGAGGGTAGACTTTAATTTACTCACATGAGAGTAGGTGATCAAAACTACAAATTCGAGTGTATATTTTTATTCAGAGTGCCACTATCATTTCCACAAATTTTTACTCATTTTATCCCATAAAAATAGGTAATTTTCTATATAAACAGATCGAACTCTAAAGGTCTAACTTCAAAGCCCGACTACCAATTACATGGGATTACGTCACCTGATTCAGAGCTCGATCTGTTTCTATAGCCAGACCGATCGAAATATTTCTATTTTTCTTTTTATTTGTCTTAAATTATTATCTAATTTTATTAGTTAGCCTTTTAATTTTCTTATGTATCTCTATTTAATGTGCGTTGATATATTAATAAATACTACTAATATAAAGTTGAATAATTATTAAATAAAGGGACATATTATGAAAAATATTCATAAATTTCACTTTTTCAAAAACATTAATTGGACTTTCTTAAACTAAGTGAAAACTTATATGGAACTATTTTTGTGGAACAAGTGAGTACAAAATAGAGTAAATTCACCGGTTAATCCTTAAATTATTTTTTCACAATTAGGCAACACACTTGATAAAATTGCGAATTTACCTCATATGGTAAATGATTACCTGAATGATTGCCTACAAACAGTATTTTCCTTTTATTCGTCCGACTCTTTTTCTTAAGCCATCTTCAAGTTGCGAATTGCAAAACTCTCTTTGTAATATTTTTAATTCCAATCTAATACCATATAGTGTCATAGATGCCGTGCTAGATCATTTTTCAGTAATATTTATGATGAAAATGTTCCACCGTCTTCATAGGACATGACATGCCATATTGCCATCTAGTGGTATAATGACGTCAGATGTTTGACAGTAGATTATTACTCACCTACGATCAAACTAAACAAAAGAAAAGAAAAACATACAAGCTTCACACACGCACGTATCCAAAACGTAAAATCTTTGTTCTTTCACGCATTTACATTTTAAAATTGCTTGCAGACTATCCTGTGGGAAAAAAATATATATTTATTGTACATGTCAAACGTAATCTAATTAGTTGAAAATTTAATGTTTTATATAAGTCATAATTTCAAAAAAATTAGAGACCTATGGATATATTTATCCAATCTAAAGTCTTTTTCTAGAGAAACAGGTCGTACTCTCAGAGTCCGGAGTCCGATATGTTTCAATAACCAGACACCTACTAATATAACAGTTGCACCATGCTGTAAATATTGTGACGATTCGACCAAAATAGATCATTTTATAGAGATGAAAATGTGACGTAAAAACTTTTAATTTTATAGATGTGACAAAATTTTAATTTTTAAATAAATGTGGTACAATTTTATTAAATGATTATGTAAAAGTGTTTATATAGTCATCAATAATAAAACTGTGTACAGTCTTTATTAAAAATAAAAAATAAAACTGTGTCAAGCGCGTGGTGTTCATGTTCCAGTAGAATTACCCTTTTTTAATCTTTATATATATATATATAATATATATATATATATAATGACAAATCTCCACCCAATATAAATTGATGACATCTCCCCGTTGGAGGTGATAGAGGAAAATTTTGACAACCAATTATCTAGATTACTGGTGCTTTTGGTAACCCATTATCGGACAATTCAAATTTCAAGAATGAAATAAATAGATAGATAAATAAGATATGTGTCACAAAATTTTAAAATTTTTTAAGAAAACAATACAAGTTTAAAAATCACCAGTGCTTTATTAATCAAAAACTCACTAGTGCTCTTGAAAAAATCACTTGATTTTACAAGTACTGGCTCCTTAATAGGACTCACATATATTATACAAATTTCCATCATTTATTTTCAAAAAATTTACTTCTAATTTTAAATAAATAGAAATAATTTGTGAACAGATACTTCTTTTTTTATTTTATTTTTCCCTCTTTACTACACTTGACAATGAGCGGATGGATAAGTGTAGTTCAAACGGGAGAACGTTACTCGGAACGTGCGATTCCATCTATTGTACCACCTATTCGAACCCCAAATGCAGCTCATGTTAAGTTCACTCCCTAATTAACCTGGATTTATTACTATTATTAGTTATTAAACCATGGTTTTCTTTAATTAATACCTGCACGCACTTCCCCCGCCGCGTGTCCCGAGGAACGCGGTTTCTTCCTCCCTACCACCGCCTTATTTATTCCCCTCCTCCTTCCCCTTCTCTCCTCCACTTTTTCCTTCCATTTCACTCCTCTGTTCTACCCACAGTGTACTCTACTCCAATTCTTCTTCAATTTTACACCCTCTTCTTCCCAGGCTTCATTCGACCCATAAGCTACTTTGGATAGACAGACTTGATTGATAGCTTTTTTTATTTTGGTCGTTTGATTTCACCCAACAAAGGGTCTGAGAAGAAAAAAGTGGAGTTAATTTTACAGTGTTGAGTATCAGAATATGGCGTCCTCTGATAATCTGGTTTCCGTTGAGCAACAACCATGGAGGTTCGGTCAGGGAATGGCGGATTGTTGGATTTCAGAATTATTCAATAAAGAAACAGAAACCCTGACCAAAGCCCTGACAAAATCATTCGCCAATCCACCAATCAGTTCAACGGACGTGGAGTCCCTAATTTTCAAGCCGGAAACGACGACGCCGCAAACGCCTTCAGGTTCTGGCGGGTCGGAGCATGAGTTTCCCGTTGCAAAACGTCGCAACGTGGGCGCTACTGGGAGGATCACCAAGCGGAAATCCCGTGCTTCGAAGCGCGCTACGACGACTTTTATCAACGCGGATCCTGCGAATTTCAGAGAAATGGTCCAACAGGTGACCGGGATAAGATTCGCCGGCGATTTGAGTGGACGTGTTCCTGTTCCGCAGGTGCTGAAACCCGACCCCCGGAGGCCAATCAGCATGTTTCAAGCGGAATACAACATGCCAACTCTTGACACGTCGTCTTTTTTGCTGGACCAGCAAGTGGCTCAGCCGCCGGTAGTTCGCGTGCCTCCGCCATCCACGGCGGTGGCTGATGCTGGCTCAGCTGAGTTTAACTTTGACTCTTTTTGTAGCTTTCCAACTCTCGAGTCATGGAAAGTTATGTGAGTAATTAATCGCCCTTTTAATTAATTTTTTCTTTAATTTTGGGTATTTAGGAAACTGAGGGGGTGAAATGGAGATCTGTTAATATTTTGGGGCTACAATCCCGTGTATGGATGTGACTCTGGTGTTCTGCGTCAATATATGAAAAATGGTCTCTAGTTGGACTATATTTTCTTGCATATTTGGTCACTCAAGTTTCATTTTGTTGAACGATTCATAACATAACATGTTAGGTGAGAGCAATTGGTTGACTTGTGTCTAAACATTTCTTTCTTTTGTCACCTCGTGAAGGCTTGTATGTGTTATCACATTTTAATATGAATGGATTACAAAAAAATTTACTTTATTAATGCATTATCATCTTCTTCTAGACGTGACAATGATGATGATCAGGTAATTTGACAAAAATAATAAAAGAAATTCGGCTGATATGGTAGAGAGGCAAAAAATCACTAGAGACTTTGTATAGAATATATTAAACTATAATAGGTGGTGTATTTGGTAGCGATATATAATACTTTAAAATTGTATTTCAAAGTAGAAATTCTCTCTCACCTACCTAGCACATTCTCTTCCCAAAATTTTAAAAATTTATCATCAATAATCTATGTGCGCATGGAAGAATAGTTATATATACATCAATGCTGGTGGTGATAAGAAAACTTGTTTGTAGCCAACGAACCTATTACACAGCAAAGCATCAGACAATACTGTAGTCTGTAGAAGTTTCAGTAAAAGAAAGAAAGATTCAAAGAATGTTATGTGGACAAATACAAATAACTAGTTCACTACTAGTGATGAATAGTATTGCTCGCTCCTGACAAGACAAAACAATAGTTTTTTGAAAAATTTTAGAGGACATGAAAAAAATGAGACATTATTAGGTGATATCTTTATATGACACACTTGTACTGAATGATGAAAAAATAGTTATATAATCATCACCCAATGAATGTGTGCCACATGAAAATATCACATAATAATATCACATTTCATGTCTCCTTAAAATTGCTCTAATTTTTTCATAAAATTAAATCGAATTTCTATATAAATAAATAAATTTGATAACCAATAAAAAATAATCACGTCACATATCTGACTCCGTAGAGTCAATCAAGTTGCTCTTCACCCGATTGTCTTCTCCAGCTTTTCCAATCGAAGTTACTATAATGCACAACGTGCACCTTTCATTGCATAGAATAACAATTCTCAAGACGCGTGTCCACTCAATAATTGGCTCCCACCGTCCAATTTTCCTCTCCGGTCTACCATCCAACGGCCATCGTCTTTTGTTGACTCTTTTGGCCATGATATCTCGTGTTTCCAGTCAGGCTTTTGACTTTGGAGTTCGCAGGGGAATATCTCGTACCCGGATCATTGATTTTTTAATTGTAGCATGCAATTTTTAGTCTCGACCCAATGCTACGAGTTGAACCAAAAACCCTACAATGGCTAACCGGAGTCAACACACATACTATTTTCCATAAAAGTGTTTCTCTTATGTTCCAAAGCATTAATGGCCATGCATTACATCCCGATTTTCATGAGTGTTTTAAAGACGGTTTAAATCTCGACCGCCGCAACCTGGCTGAGCAAGTTGATCCCTGTTTAGTTATTGTAAACAACTATCGGGGTGGCAAACCACTTGTGAGGCACTAAAACAAAAATAAAATATGAAAAGTAGAGGTCTGAACACAATTGCTATCGAAAATGACCATTTTTGCTAAAAATGAAAAAATTTTAGCCTTAAATATTTATTTATTTTTAATTAAAAATGCTAACGATGTAGCTCCAAGTTGCCATCACGTGGGTAAGCAATGACGTGTCGTTGACTTAGTCAAGTCAAATGTGAATCAAAATCAATCACTTTACGTTGCTTGCCGTCACCTTGATTTGATTTGTTGACTTCAGACAAACGCCATGCTCATGCAATAATGATCTCATAATATGTTCTGGATCCAATCAAGTTGGGACCGAATTGGGCCCAAACCCAACCTGATCTGATCCATACCCAAGCCCGATCCCAAACTCCAAAGAACAATCTCAATGGTCGCATACCTCTATAAATTTCCTCGTTTATCTTTTATATTCTTTTTCAATGGAAAAATTACAAATGCATAATGCATACCCAAAGGAGGAAAAGGGAAAAAAAAGGAAAACAATAAACCAATAGCATCACACACACAACCGCTCAGTGTGGAGACCCTGTAGGCCCAAAAATTGACACCGACCCAATAGTGGGATCAATTACTTTTTTTTTTCTAGGATCATTTAGAAAGTGAGGCTAGCAAATGAAGCCATAAGGTGCCATCCAACTAGTGCTTGAAAATTTTCAATTTGCATTATGTATATTTAAAATTTTTATGGATATTTTACAATGAACTTAACATAGAGTGCATTTTTCAATTTTTATATTGCTCAAGATCTCTTAAGTTCCCCACGTTTTTAGGTTCTCTTATATACTCTGGATCTTCTGCAAGACCGTTAAGACCATTTCCAACCTATAAACACCATATCAATGCAACTTCTGTGCCAAAATGGCATAACTTGTACACTATTCCATCAAATATTCCATCAACACATCTCCGACCTATTACGCTAAATGAAATCCAATAGAGTCGTGATATTTGAACAAAAAATGGTACAAAAATTTAAACAAAACTGACACATGACATAATCTTGTTTTTCAACATATCACATCACCTTTACATCAATTATAATCACATGGGGCACATATCATTTTTGTCACACTTTTTGTCTCTTTGTTTGTCCAAATAGAATTATTCAATCGAATAATATGGGACCTATGGGGAAAGCCACATTTTGTTTGCATGGACTGACAGGCACCAAAACACCATGGCATTCCACTGTTCATGAGTCCCATTTTGCCGTTGGGTTGCAAATAGAGAGTCGGCAAAATGGTCATTTTTCTCAGAAATGGTCTAAGCCAATCTTTAAGTGAAAAACTATGAGTCTATGAATTCATTCAATAGACCTCAAATTTATTAAGGATAATGCTAAATTTGATCTGTCCTTAAGCAACTCAAATCAAGTGGTGTCAAGTATTAGTAGTGTCGCATCTTTAGCATTATGCAAAATCGCAACATCCAACTCCAAATTAGTGGACATTGCTATTGATTTGGCTGAACAGATCATTCTCCACTGTACATTAATTCAGTTAATGAACAAAAACACGACTGCACAGAAGAAACTAAGTCATATTCCCAATAAATTTCGGTTTCACTATGTGCATCATTTTTTGCCACTTGAAATCTTTATTTCTGCCAAAAGATTATCAAGAAGGGCATCTATGTATCTGCCACATCCTCCTTCTTTGAATATAAAACATGTTGGCTACATGGTGTTGGACAGGACTAGAGAGTATAGAAAACAAGAGTTTTGCTTATTTTTCTTCTTTAATACTGCCGTGCAATACAACTTACCAGATATGTCCAAAAAGGTTAAATCCTGGCTAGCCCAGAATGCTTGGAAACTCAGACCATTGTCTCGACCCTGAGAATATTGTATTTGCAGAGAGGGCATGTCGCATTTATATGTAACCATTTGCTGATGCATTTACGGTGGAAATGGTGGTTGCAGGGAAGTTTACACAACTCGACCCCATCAATGTACCTACGGAGGCATATGCAGCACTCCTGCATGGTAAGAAACAGTCCTTAAGAGTGAGTTGGACGGCATTTATGAAGGAACCCTTTACATTAGTTTCTTTGTAGCTCAGATCAAAATCTCCGGATGAATAGTGAATCTGCACTGTTGTCAATCTATGTTTAACGTACAAAGTATGAACCTTAGTTGAAAAATAGCTATAAGTATATATGCACTTTATGAAGTTACGTGTTATCAAGGCAAGTCAGATTGGGTTCAGAATTATAACTTCTCACTAAGAAAGATAATTGACTAATTGAAGAGTACCCAAGAAATGAAACAATTGCATTTTAAAATGAGGAGAGACGGCAATGCTTACAGAATCCTCTAGATGAAGAGAGAGCTCAGTTGCAGAGTTACTGTTATCAGATTTCAGCATTAATTTAACTTCAGAAGTATTGGGTTGGGAATATTTGTACTTGGGAAGTGCCATTATATCACTTTCCGAAGCCCCTTCTCCAATAGTCACCGCATAAGCAACTGTAGCTAATATAGGAAAGCAAAAAAACAACGCAAGGAAAACAATAAATGCCACTACGATGCAGAAGATCATGAAGAATACATCGAAGGCAAGAAAAACCACCAACAACCTGCAGATTAAGGAAATCATTACTTATAGTTCCATATATCACAGAAACATATTGACAAAGGCTACTGCACCATTCTAATTGTTCAATCATTTAATCATCACAGCAACTTCCGACAGTCTGAAAAAAGATTACACTTTACCAAACATAAATAATATTGTATAATTTCTTTGAAAATTTTCTTCTTGATCTGTGTTTTTGTGTGCTTTTACAATCTCCAAGTTTGGATTGTGTGGGTGTTGGGGGCTGAATGGTTGGTATACATAGGTTCGTTGTCTATGTCTTGGATCAAATGTTGAGTGAGGAAAAGCAACATGGTAAACCAGATAGAACGTCCCCATTTTAGTGTGTTAAAATCTTCAAATATTGCAATTGTTCATTTACAGGATAGTTGCAGGCGGTAACTGATCTATACACCAATTCAGTGCAAACTATTTCACGAGTACAAGAATATTACTACTTACCAGTATAGACGAGGTGAATCTTGCAGAAGAGCTTGGCCACCCATTATAATCCAATAGAACCCCACAACCCACCAGATTGATGAAATCACGGTATTGATAGAATCCAACTTCTTGATCATGCTGAAAGAACAAAATAAATCCATGGTAAACTTTACCACTGATACTACAAGAAAAGTCTCCAATTCATCAACAAGAGCAAACAACAGTTGTATCAGCAATGCTACCAGTAAAATCATCTTAACCTACCCTGCTCTATTGAAACAGCAAACAACAAGAACAAAGCAAAATCCTCTTCTTTCTCCCCAACTGGTTATTCATTGTAAATCTTTAAAGTAACTAGATATCTATTCCTATGTAAAACATGCCCTTGCCATCTATATCCTTCTTCCTAAATTTATTCAGCCAGAAATTCAATTAAGAAACAAAATGTAGGAACAGGATAGCTATAAGAAGTTATCAACAAGCACAAATACACCCAAATTAGACTAATTCAAAGTTCAAACTTAAAACCAAGAGAGAACATCATTTTCAATTACGCAACCTCAGAAAAGTTAAATAAATCAATTACCTGTTGTGGCATAGGGAAGCAAATGAAAGTACCCTATCAATTCGAAATTCAGCATTCTCCACGTGATCAAGACTAGGCCTTTCATACTGAACCCAAACAAGTCCCAGGTGCAGAAGGCACTGGAAAGCATAGCCAACAATCCACAGCCGCAAAGGGGAGGAGGGCTTTTCTTCAACGGTGGTGAATAGCACGAGAAGAGACACCAGAACGAATGACAGGTTACATATAATGTCAAGAATCACAAAGGGCTTCGAGGACAGAGACTCGCTAGGAAATGGTTCTGTTGAATCGTCATCATCGCCGCTGCTGACGTCATTCTCAGGTTCATCTGGTATGGTGATGCTGTGGTGGCGGCTCTGGTGATCAGAGGTGGAGGTCAAGAAGCTTGAAAATCTGGCCAGGCCTACGGTGTTGATACAGGAATGCAAAGGTTGCAGGGGTTCTTGGTCCATTGATCAATTGATTTCTGCGCCTTGGAGCGGTGGCGGAGGCCGGAGTGAGGTAGGAAGAAAAGGAATATGGTGGCGCACTTTAGGTGGAGGGGCCCCCTGGTATACAGGCACTCTGGTAGAAAGCGGTGGAATATGTTGACACGTACAAATTGGTAAGCTAAAAGACAACCATAGTCCTCGTACGAGGCCAGCGCCTGCGCTAGACAAGTGTACAGCTGGGTGCCACAGTCATTACCTTTTTTGTTAAATCAGGGTGCATGGGATGGAACGGGAATTGGGATTAATTTTGTTATGAAAAATATTTTCTCATCTCTCTTATCAAAATTCATTTTCCTTAATTTCAATGTTCTCTATCGAAAATAAGACTGTTTTAATTAGACAAAAAAATTTAAGTAAGAAATGACATTTTCTATGGAAAATATTTTGCAATCAAACGTACCCAAAAAAATATAAACAAAATTGATACATATAGTAGGATTATTTTTTTAACACATTATATCACTTTTTCATCAATGATAATCACATGAGTCACTTTTTCATCTTGTCACACTTTTTGTATACTTATTTTTCCAAATAAAATTATTCTTATTATTACTATGAAATCTGACGATCATCAAGATAGTCAGTAATGAATAATTTCATATGTATGTTTTGCTGATATTAATAAGTAGCTTACTTGGTCATTCAAATCAACTGTTTGTATGTTAGTAACGGTTTAGTTTTAGATGTTGAAATGTCAGCTTGGTGGATAACGAGTTTGAAATCAAATGTGCAACCCAAAGCTCAAATCTTTTGGTGGAGAGTCTTCCATGATAACTTGCCAACAGTGCTTAACTTACGTCGTCGAGGTATTAAGGTTTATGGGGTGTGCTTCGAATGCCTGGCTGCTAAACTTGTGTGGAAGGATTTGGGATTGTGGCATCTCATTAGGAAACACAGAGGTTGGGGAAGTTCTAAAGACACCATTTTTGCTTTGTCGTCGTTATTGGATGAAGACGTTCTTTATTGGGTCGTCTGTGCTCAAGCAGGAATCTGGTTTTTCGCGCAACAAAGAAGTTTTGAAGGAAAGGTGACTGATCCAATCCAACCGCCATTGTTTCATCATCAATGAACTTGAAGGTGAAAATCGGCGAAGTGCTTGAAGGGAAATGAAGTAGCAAACATTCAATGGACTCCTCCTCCCATTGGCAAGCTAAATTTTAATGTAGATGCAGCAATCAGTGATGAACGGCGGTGCTTTGCTGTTGGAGCAATTGTAACGGACTATTCTGGTGTTTTGCTTGAAGTTTTTGCTGCTCACTTGAAAGGTGCATCTTCCGATCTTGAAGATATAGCGGGAATGGCAATTCTTTTGGGATTGAATTTTGCCAAGGATCATGGTCTTCTTAGGGATCTTTTTGAATCTGATTGCCTTTGCTTAGTACAAGGTCTTGCTGGAAATGATGAATTCTTCCCTAATGAGGCTCTCTTAGACAAAGTCTTTGGTTGTAGACCATGCACTCAAATTTCTCATCTCGAAAACATAGCTGCCCATTCCATTACTTCACATTCTCTAGCCTGGTCTCTTAGTGGCTTATGGAGTCATTGTATTCCTTGGTTCATTGGCTCCTCAATTTGTCGAGAGATGCTTGATTAATGATTATTTCTTTTCTAAGAAAAAGTTTCATACGTTGAAGGTCTACAAAAGGCCAATTTAGGACCACTAATTAAGTATGCTAATTATTCATGTTAAGAGAAGTGTCCATAATAGAATTGACTTAAACCAATAATTCTAACTGCGGATGGTGCCAGAAGATTAATATACGAAGGATAGTCAATAATTTTCTTTTAATTTTTCAAAGGCTTCTAAAAATTTTTTTTCCAGGAATCAGCGTAACCCCGGAAAGAGGGTGGCTACCACCACCTTTACCCCATGATTTTAAGGATACTTGTTTTTCTGATATAAAAAAGTGACATGTTTACTTATAAATTGTCTTGTAACATCATTTTTCGTTATCTTTCACATGTGCGAAAAAACAATTTAAAAGTGCTTAAAAACTTGTTAATCCAAGCAAAATCAAAATGAGAAAAGATTAACTGAAAAAATCCATAAATTAAAATAAAAGTCATAAATAATGAATATAAAATATTGATAAAGATAGAGTCCTTCTACAAAACTTAATAAAGCTCCTTATAAAGAAGTCTTACCCTTATTTGACACGAATCTAACAAAAGCAGCCCCCCACAATGTGGGAATGTTTTTGTTTTTGTTAGATTCGTGTCACATCAGGGTAAGACTCCCTATAACGGAGCTTTATCTATCTTCTTATAAAATTTCAATAAAGATATTAACATAAAACGATTAATCAATACCATACTATAAATCTCTTTACATTTTAAACCAATTGTTGAAATGATGCACTTCCTAAAAATATAATCACCAATAGAATTTGAAAAACACAATCTACCAAGTAAAGGCGTATTACATTTTAGATAAGGGTTTAAGTTTTCAACTTTCTGTATCTCTTAGTTGTAATACTTTCATCTAAAAAAATGCATATCAATTTATAACATTTCTATTGTGTCATAATCAATATTAGTTGAGATTCTCTCATTAGTACATGTAATATCAACAATAAAGAAGAAGCCAATCGTTTAAGTAGATGATCTAATCGGCCTACTGAATTCACAAAAAAATGGACTAACAAACATGTGCAAAACACAAATGTCGACCTAAAATAAAATAGAAAAAACGCCCAGAAAAATTGCAGATGAATCTAAACATCCAAAATCCATTACTAGCAGTAGCGAGGCTACTTGTTCAATTCGTCTCGTCGAGCTATCCTAAAAGAATATATTATGAACTAAAAATAGACATCGTATTTAAAAGTTATGACCGAATTTCCAAAGATCGTAAAAACAAAGAAAAAGAAGAAAAGTTGACAGATTTATAGTCTAAAAAGACGAGGAAGATTTTTAATCAACTATTCTCTTTTATATATATACATGTGTGTGCGCATATATATATATATATATGTGTGTGTGTGTGTGTGTATTGTTTGATGAAAAGAATTGTCAAGATTGAGATTGCCCAAACATACCTTTTAATTGATAAAATGGTCTAATGAGAGATGTTATTTGTATACACAAAGTGTACACTTTTGTACACATTCCTATGAATTTACTTATACCTTTCAAAAGTTGTGATTTCAAAGATAATAGGACAAAGGATATTTAAGTAAATATAAAGGGTTGTGTACAAAAATTGTACACTTTGTGTGTACAAATATCATTTCTCATGGTCTAATAAAATGATGTGAAGTGATCGTTTGTAATTTGATTGTCAAACACGTTGGTACACTGAAAAATTTCTAAAGAGAGCTAATATCTCCCTTATGGAGTGGAAAAATACCACATGACCCCCTATTATTAGGGGATCAGAGGGCCCGCCTCCTAATCTCCCAATAACAAGAGACAATGTGGCAGTTTTTCACTCCATAAAAAAGAGGTTAGCTCTCTTTAAACGGACCGTGCTACACTGTGCGCTTGTCAAGTGTATATATTATTATTATTATTATTATCATCATCATCATCATTATCTGATCGTTCGACAAATTTATTTTTTCCAAAATAGTCAAAGAATTGTCTAGGAATACAGAGCATCTATATAATTGATAAAAATGTTAATCAAGTTAACTTTAACAATTACAAGTTTCTCATTAGTGCATCGCACGGAACACTAATTCCAAAAAAATTTCAATAATAATAAAAATCATAAACAATAAAATATTAAATAATTGCCTGTAAGTAAATTTACATAACAATAACAATAAATATATGTTGTTTATTTAGTATTTTTATTAATAAGTTACTAATAGTTACTAGTATTTTGTTTAGTAGTAACTAGATTCTCATCCGTGCATTGTACGTGAAGATATTAAATCAAATTATATCTTAACATTATAAGTACGAAATGTTAAGTAATGTATGTTTAGCCACACTAAACTGTAATATTTTTATTATCTTATTATTAACTAATGGTTATTATATTTTACTTGAAATGGAATGCTCTGAACTGAATTCAGTAGTGATGGCAAAAAAAAAAAACCATCAAACACTATACTTCTAGATACCTTACCCTATTAAAACGGAGAATAGACGACTAAATAGGTAATTAGGTTGGTTTGTTGGAATAAAAAAAAATCGGCCGACTTGAAATTGGGTCGAGGAAGGTTATCATACTTTTGACCCGCACCCGACTCATTTAACCGTTTCCTGTCAAAAATAAAAGTATTTACTAAAAATTCTAATTGTTTGAAAACTGAAAAGACAATGAAACTTTTCAAGATAGTTTAGCAATTTCAATCATAATCGTAATTCAATTTTTGGGGTACCCCATATTTATAATGCTATTCACTACATAAAAAATGAAAATAAATAAATATATATAAATGAGCTAATAAATTAGTAATTACCCGCACCGGCTTGTCCCAAACCCGTGCCATTTAAGTGGGGATGTGTATATGGATATGACTAAAAAAAATTTTGATGGGCAAGGTAACGGGATAATATACTCAATCCCGACCCCGGCCCAGTACCATTCCTAGATTTCATGAAATCAAATATTTTATTTTTCTAAGTGACGAAGCTGTAATGGGAATTTTCTAAATTATGAAACGTTAATTAAACTATATTTATTCATATATGCAAAAGAAGCAACATGATAACAACTCGATTTAAAAACATATAAAAAATAATTAAAAATTAACACAGCAGTTAAAAGGAAAATAATCTAATCCAAATTAGGAAATACTTCATAGATAATATATTTCTACTATATGTATACAAATTAGAAAACTTTGAATATAAATAAATCCATCAAAATACCTAAAACGAAAAGATATACATGAGTATAAGATAAGATATAAATGAGTAATCTACTCTATAAAATAACTTATTTTCAAGTAATAGATTTTCTTAGAGAATATTTTCTTCATATTCAATTTTTAGTTTGATTTTTTATTTTGTAATTCAATATTGAAATTTCTAACAAAAAATGAAAACTAAAAATAATATAGTAAACATATCCTAAAAATTTTATCTTAATTATATTTGCACCAAAATTTTTCTTATGTTGCATGACTTTTTTACTATATTAAAAGTCTTCAATCTTTGTCTATTAACGTAATTATGTCCTCAATTTTTCTTTTGCATTCGTAGCATAATTTTTCCAACTAATTATTGGTAGGTTTATATTCAAATATCATGTAAACTTGATTTTAAATTAAATTAAATAAAAGATAAACATTCTATAGCCCTGTTTCACAATTTATTTTGTGAGGGTCAAACAATTTTATTTTCCCTCCTTTAAGAACAATCTTTAAATGAATGACCTCATAATTATAGATGAAACTTTTTTTTAAAATTTTTTTCAATCAGATGAAACTTGCTAATTGATAAAACAATGAAATTTTGTATATAAAAGAGGAACTTAGTTTTGCAGAGGTAAGGGAGGGAAATTGAGAGATTGAAACGAAATTAAAAAGGAACAAAACCCTAATTCCCAAAGCAAGAAGCCACTGGATAAAGAAAAAAGAGAAAATCTGGTAAAGGAGAAAGACAATAAGATAAGGAAAGGAGAAAAAAAAAATCTAAAAATGTACTATTAGATTAAAAAAAAAAAAAAGAAAATCATGAATGACCAAATGATGTAAAATGTCCATATTATCCCAAAAAAATTTTTGAAGGGAAAAATGTGGAATAGTTATACCACAGACTAATTTCACATTAAGAATATATATAGATTATGTAATAAATAGTATTTATTAAGTAATAATTATTTATGAGTGTAGTCTTTTATTTTTATTGAATAAGAAAAAACTTATTCTATTTAGTTTTATTTAAAAATATTTTTTCTATTAACAAAAGTATTTACACGAATTTTAATATACTTTTGTCCCTGTATTCCCCCCTTCTGGCGCCCAAAATACCTTTGTTCCTATATTTTTTTCAAAAAGAAAAGTTCAAAGTGCATACAATTCCCCCTCCCTCCAAAAAAAAAAAAAAAAGATTTGGGTTTGTTAGACATAATTCGCCTAAAGTTATTGTTAAGTTTTATAATTATTGCAAATTAAACTTTAGCATTTCCATCATCATTTGGTCTATACAATTATTAAAGTATCATTTGATTCTCAAAATATTTTCATTCAAATTAATTTGAAGATATGTTTATAATTTTCAGTTATATATTTTATCAGATGATTAACTTTTGAGTCATGCTACTTTCCCTTGTCACCTCACTCACTGGGTAGTTGGTCTAAAATGATTACCAAGCAAAGGCCAAGTAAAAAGACATATACACCCCAATAAAGATAGCACAAGAAGACATAGACACCCTAAGTGAGTCACCTAATAAGTAAACAAATAAGAGAAAGTAGCATTAGTCTTAACTTTTTATAAATAATTAAATACTTTAACCATTTTAATTTTTTTAAAACTTTCTTTCATTAATTATATGGGGTTTACAACAATGTAATCAAATTTATTGGTGTTACTAATGACATTCTTATGAAAGCTTTGTTATCTCATAAATGAATTCATTTCATTTGGAAAACAATTTTAAGACATTCTTAATTATTATAAACTTACATTTTTATTATTTATCTTATACAATAATGTTATGTTAGCTTAAATATAATAATTAAAGATAATAAATACTCAATCAAATAATAATTTTAAATTGCCATACATAATAGCACTATATTCTCACTATGCGTTGTACGGGAAGAATTTATAAAAAAATTCTAATATTTAGAAGTACCCTATTATACTATTCCAAGCCAATGAAAAACTAAAGTGCGGGATATTAGGTCCTATTTTTGGGACCTTGGACCAGTGTATGGGTTGATAATTGGTCAGGAGTATCGGATATTTTCTCAAAGAATACATATCAAATAATTTTAAAAAATAAATAATATAAAATTTAAGTTTTTTTCCTCATTTTTGTTGATAAAATAAAATTTTATAAGGTTACGTTACTCATTTAGAAATAACTTATTTTTAATATCCACTAAATAATAATAATCTCTTTAAAAAAACTTAATAATAGTATAATTTTATTCTTGTCATATTAAGGTAACTATAATTTATAGCAAAATTTAACCTAATTGTTATCATTGACGCAAATAAAAATGATATTATTTTTTGACACTAATTTAGATAAATGATATTGTACAGAGTAATTGTTAGTTGTGTAGTATAATGTACTCTGGAAATATTTTTTTGGTTGAAACCATAAAACTAGATAGTATAAAGATGATATAAATTACTAATACATAAAAGTAGTTGTAATTATTAAATTGAATGGTGAAATTAATCTTATCACACCACTTGATCATATCATCACAATTAACAAAAAAAAAAAATAGTTTGCAAAAAAATAAAAATAAAAATAAATTATGGCTCGATCTGATTTATAAAAAAAATGATATAAACTTAATTATCCAGTAGACGTTAATGACATATAATTAAAACCTATTTTGATGTCAGATCAAAATTTGAAAGTTAATTGAAACTTAGATGCTTAGGTTTGTGTTCTTCTATTTTATATGCAAAAAAAAAAATGTGAGTAAAATTAACTCACATTCAAAAAGGCTTTTTAAGTATATAAAGAAAAAATTATTGCTAGAGTATAAAAGAATGCAATAATAGGTATTGGAAAGAAATAGTTCTAGTCTAATACAAAATCTATATATTAATTAATCCGCTTAACTCTCGATACTTTTTGTACCGCAGCTTTTTTATTTGGTAAATTTTGAGGTAATTGCTTATTTTCTTTTTAAAAAAATTTTTTGTGCAAGAACTTATAGAATACTTGAACATGTGACTATTGTGTTTAACAACTAAACCTTAACTATTTTGACTATTTATTTTGTTTGTTAATTTTTTTCACTAATAAATTAATATACTAAATCTAAAATATCAATTCTAAAACAAATTATAATCTATCATAATTCGTTGATTCATCATTTCTACCGTGTGTATTTGTGAGTTTAATGTTATTTAAATTTTTTTAATGCATTTTACATTTTTTTTGAATTTGTTAGTTTTATTAAGATAAGGTGGATAACAGGTATTTTCTCCATTATTATATATACATGAATGATTATACGTAAGAATGTATGTCGTCTTTTAAACGATCTTGAACTTTACGATTACTAAGCTCATTGATCTTATTGATTCAATTAATGTATATTTGTATTTTTATATTTTCTATAGATGTGTAAATATTACAAATATATATTTAACTATCTAATAATATATTTTAATAAATTTTTCACGGGTGGTTTAACTAGTTTATAGTAATGTTATAAATTTATTATGCATTTCGTATTATTTCTAAAGTTAATTTCAGTGTTAATATATATATATACACACACACTTACACACGAGATTAGAATGAAACTGGCAAGTGAAGACTAGTATAGTCTAGTGGTATCTTAGTTACTTTCACATATTCTTAATCAAGAGTTCAAATCTCCACCCCTAATATCCCACTTGTAATATTACCGCAATATGAAATAAAACGTTAAAAAAGACCTACTAATAAATTTTTTGGTGAAAAAATTGTGGTACAAAGGTACCGCAACTTAATTCCTTTTATAGAGTCCATTTCAAAAACTCACGAGAGGTTTTGTTAAAAAACTTTTCACCTATATAACATAAATAGATACATACTATGTGGATTCAAAATACACATGACTTGTCTTTAAAATAGACGTAGAGTATATCTATACACGCCAGATGGGTGGGAAGTTTTTTAAACAAAATTTTTAAAAAGTTACTGAAAATTTTCCTCCTTTTATATATATATATATATAGAGAGATTTTGTTATCATATTATTAGATTAGATATATGCTAAATTAAACCATAAATTCAGTCAAGTAATAGAGTCTTGTTTTTTCAAAAGTTATTGGTCATCTATAGTTAAAAATGTCAACTCACTTGTTAAGTTATTTGTTAAATTTGGAAAGCAAATTAGCAAGTTGACAAAAAAAGATTCTCTTAATAACACAACTAATTACGCATCATGAGTTAAAATCTTTGAACTTCTCGAAGGTCATCTTTGAGTTGGATGCTAAACTAGTAGTAGCTTATTTTAACTCTGGAAAGTCTGACCTTTTTGAATTTGGAAACATCATAATGATTGTAAAAATTCATCGCATGGTAGTAGGCGAATCAGCTAATGAAACAGATCGGAATAAGTTAGTTGACGGCTATTAATTAAAGGTCAGACTCTAAACTTAGAGCCCAATTTATTACACTAGAAAACATCTGGTAGTACGGGCTTAGTTTCTTTCTATCTTCATTTTTTTTTTCACTTTTTCTACTCTTTGTTTTCCTACACTTCTTCCTATGAACTTGATCTGGTTCTATATGAACCATAAAATATGACACCATATTGTGCATGCATGCCAGTGCACAATATGATGCTATAGTGTGTGATTCATATGGCATCGGAATATAACTCATTTCTATATTTCTTTAATTAAAATAATCATCTTTCCATTGCCTTTCTCCTCTAAATCATCTCCATGCCCAAAAGTTGCATTAGTTTTACTTTTCTACCAGTAAATTGATACGTTGTACCAAACACTCTTTTAATGTCGTGAGAGCATCTTTAATGGGAGAGTGGATTGCATAAGCGATATGAAAGAGAGAAATAGAGAGAATAATTATTTTAAGTAAAGATGTGTAGAATGAGGTGTAGAGAAAAAAGAGGAAAAAATAAAAAAAATGATAGAGATGAATATAATTTTAAAAATAATAATAAAATAATGGTAGAGAAGGCGAATGTAAAGGTGTATTTGTAGAATTTACTCGTGACTCAATAAAGGAAAAGTGAGGAAGAATAATGTAAATGAGAGAAAAGCGATTGAAAGAAAATGAAAATAAAAAAATTATAGACCTGCGATATTTTTTCTTTTTGTGTGTCCCCCACTCCTCCAATGAGCTCGATCCATTTTTTAGAGCATTAAGGACGCTCTGAGCAATTCAAATTAGCCAATGGCAGATTTGGCATTTCCATTTCCCCGGTCTCACTAACCAGTAGCCTCGGAATAGTACTACATGCACAACAACCAACAGCCACTGATTAAGCACCGAAAATTGTCACAATGATTTTCGAAGAAATAAAGGTTAATTCAATAACTCTATTATCAAATAGGTCACTGTTAATTTATTGAGTGGTGCTATTTGAACAAATATTCATATAAAAAATTTAACAAAATTAATATATAGTACAATCTTATTTTTCAACATATCACATTACTTTTACATCAACACTTATCACATCACTTATATGTCAATTTTGTCACTTTTTTTCTCCTTCTTTTTGTCTAACTAGAATTTTTCTAATTTATTTATATGTCACTCATACTTTGATTTGGTTAGAAGGTTACACGTATATTTTTAATTTTATCACATTAAAATCAACTGATGATGTTGGCTATTAAATCTTATATATATATATATATATATATCGAAGTAGGAGATTGGTTATAGGCAAGTTCTTCAGCCAAAATCATCATCCTACTTTTATATGCTTCTTTTATTTTTGTATTTTATAATATTAACAATAATAATTATCCATTCTTTTTAAAAAAAGTAATACTTATTTATTAGTTCAATTTTGCTATTATTTTATTTTATTTTATAATGATATACAAAATTTATATATTTTTTATTGTATATATAATATACTATTTGTTATCTATTAATATTTGTTATACATATTCTATATTAAGTTTTAGGCTATCTTCAAAGAGTTAATATTTCGGCAATATTCTGACAGTTGATTGATAAATTTCAAGTATTGAGTTATTGAGATTTTTTCTTATTTCGATTAAGTACCTACTCATGAGATTGATGATATAATAATAAAGTAAAATTAAATTAGTTTCAAAACTTTTACTTTAATTCAATATGGTAAACTACACGTCATAAAACCTAGGACTATATGTTTAGTACGTTACCTAATTTATTATTTATTATTCTCTGAGAACCTATATATTGGTGAAAATTTAAATTTAGGAGATACGATAATAATAATATTTGATGATAATGATTAGAATAAAAATAAAAAATTTTTTAATTCTTTTTAGAACGGAAATTGGTTAAAAATTAATTTTAGGGATAAATGGTAAATCATATAGGATTTATCCTTTATTCTAATATTAGTTCACTTGGATCTTTTGTAATTCGAGATTTTGTAATAGAAGACTGTATGCTTTAAATTTTTTAGAATAGATTTACAAAACGTTTGGTTAGAAGTTGAATTATAATCTGGATTATAATTTGTTACGTGGCATCATTTTATTAGTTGCTTTTTGTAAAAAGTAAACAATTATGACTTGATTTTTACTTTTAAAATTTTTAAAAAAGTTAAACCAATGAAATAATGTCATGTGGCATATTAATGATTATAATCCAAATTATAATTCGTCCAAGTTGTTAAACACTCTGTTAGTGAATAGTGATGAGGAAATGCGATAAATAATTTTTCTAAGAATATATGATAGAGAATGAATGTAGAAAATAATTCACTCTGATAAATGAACATCATCCACACTTTATTAAATAAGAATACGAGTGTAAGGTAGTTGTATAGTTGTATAAATTTCATATCTTTTTTTTCCATAGTTTTTTAGTCTTCATACTCAATATGAAATTAACTTTATAAAAATTCCTCATTCTCATATTTTTATTGCTTAATAGCATTGTTCAATGAATGAAAATTTAATTGGCTTTATGTTAAGTGAAAATATTGTGCGTTTCAATTTGATTATATTTGTGTATATTAGTAATATATGTATATGAGTGAGTAGTATACAATAAAATTCTATTATTTAGTTTTGAAATTATTAATCATGTTTTTTTACTAATTATTCTATTATGTGAAACTACGAGTATACAACTAGTACGGATATCAATTACACATGACAAAAATATTATGTAGTGTTTAAATAGAAATGATTTAACACTATACGTCTAGTGTTGTAATGGCATTAGATAATGATGTAAGCATATCATCTCCTCACAAATTATATCAGTGGTTTATATTATATCATACTATTTGTCTGGTACTATAACAATGACATACGTCTTGTGTTAGATCAATTCTAGTGTTTAACTATTACGTCACAAATGAAATTTTGCTAATGTGGTAGAAATAGAGAAGTGACGAATGCTTTTAAAGAGAGTACTCCCTGACATGTAAACCCCTGATTGGGGGGATTAGGGCCACCCTAGAATTTTTGGAGAAGTGACCTTTTATGCAATTAAAGCACAGTAATATAGTTAACAATTGAGTCAATGTACAATGACCGCAAATAAATAAAACTAATGCCAAAATATAAATAATCCCTCGAGCTCCCATTTTCTTATATATTAGGTTTGTAACTTTTTCTTTTTATGAAGGAAAATATTATTTGTAGGTAATTGTTCAGGCAATTTTTTACAAATTGAGGGTAAACTCACAATTTTACTCATGTGTATTGTCTAATTGAGGAAAAATGATTTAAGAATAAGACTTTGAATTTACCCTATTTTGTAAAAGACTACCTAAATTATTACCTACGAATAGCGAAACTCTTTCTTTTATCAAGTAAACAAAAATCAGGTGCTCGTTCCAAATTAGGTACGTAGAAGACGAGACTCTCAACGATTGTGATTTCCAATCAGATATGAAATTGCGATGCCTTTCATATCAGACAATAAGCTATAACCTCAGGCGTACTTCAAATCTACCCCGCCTAGTTTTGTCGCATGAGAAGCCACCTATTTATGCAAGGTTCAGTCTCTAGAGAAACATCTAAGCTAGTCCTCTATTCAGAGATTAGGCTTTTTAATTTGCGAAATTGGGGCTAGTGATTAGGTTTTGAAATTTTTGGTTTTGGGTGTTCTTTGGTGGTTGTTGTGTTCTGGTGATTTATGATGGTGGCGTTGGTGTTGTGAGTCATGAATTGTGGTATGTTTTTGTGATTGATGGTGCCGAAGTGTGACTGGAGTCGAGTTGTGAATCACCGCGGAGTTGAATTACGACTTGCTGGTGTTTATGACACACAGCCTTGGAAAATTGTGACGTGCGACGGTCACAACAATGTGACCACATGATTTCCCTAGGGTTTTGAGGAACAGACAAGACTTGCTAGTTTGACTGAAAAAACCCGCCCGAATCAGTAAAAGAACTGGTCATTTAAGAAGCGAACTAGAAAATGAGAAAAAATCAATTCAACTACTTAAAATAAAAAAAAAAAAAACTGATTCAACTGCTAAAAAAATAGTGGAACTAAAAAAAATTAATTTTTTATAAAAGAATGTTCAAAATTTATCATTTTTACTTAGTTAAAACCAATTCGATCTTAGTTCAACTCCGGTTGAACCTTTTGACCCTTGAACCGTTGTCCTTCCTAGTTTAATGACCGGTTTAGTTTTTTGAATATTGAATTTTTCTCGAAAAAGTATACTGTACCTGAATTTTGTAAAGTATTCTGAAAAAGTTTGTAAATCTACAAAAATAGTGTGTAAATCTACAAAATATACTTTCAAGATATTACTCATTTATCTTTTTAAATCCAACGCATTATATTGTTCCAAAAAAAAAAAAAAAATCCAATGCATTATCTGGGATTGACCGAGGTATCGGCCGGTTTAGAGTCGGCCAACTTGACTGCCGATCCAAAAAAAATTTCATCAATAGTCACTCAACGTTAACCAAATTTTAAATTGGTCACCAAAATTTTCTTTTTACTCGTCTAGTCATCAAACTTTACAAGAATTTGAAACCGTTAGTATGAAATCGCGACATGCGTTAAAACTACCAACGAGGAAGCAAACATTTAAAAGGAAAAACACATGAAACCCTTTCATCTACTTACACACGTGGCAATTAAATTGACAATATTTAAATGAGAAAATAGCATGTCAGAGTATGTTTAATTAGTAATAAGATACCATTATAAATTTCAGGAAAATTTTAAAAAACTTCCTAGAGGTTTTTCAACAAAACTTTCCACTCCATATAGTATGTATGAATGCATATCATGTGTATTTTATGCACGTCACGTGTATTTAAAATACGCATATTGTGCATCTATACACGCCACATGAGATGGGATGTTTTATTACAAAGCATCCAGAAGGTTTTGAAAAGGGAATCATAAATTTCAATAGTTAAATAAAATTTCGTAAACAAGAAATCATTCTTGCTATCTTTTTTATAAGAAGTCCTTCAATCGGTGTTACTATAGCACCGCTATACACCTAAAGGGCACGTCTTATTAAACAGTTAAGAAGTCAAAATCGCGTATTATACATGACAATCAATTATACAGTATTTGATCTACTAAAGGAATAGATATCAGAATATTCATTTTTAGTAATCGAGAGGCTATTATAGATAGAAGTTTATGAAAAAAGAAACTTTTTTAACTATCCTTATTTAGAAAGTCCATCGACTACAATGCCATGATAGCCCCGCACTCTCCCATCGTCTTACTATTCATATATACCCGTATGTGATAAATGTTATCAAACGGATAAAATTTACGAAAACACAATTTATACACGAGAGTAAAATCGAAAATAGTCCAGTATGGTGTTCCTAATTGGGACAGATATATAAATTTCAATAAATAATATTTAATGAGGAAAATCATTTATCGTCTTTTTACAAAAATTCCTCCAATTACAACGTTAATAGAGCACTCCACGTAACCCCACCCGACTCAGTTCATGTTCCCTCTGTACATTTATTTCGTGTGTGTATATCCGTGTCCCTAATTTTGAAGCACGAATCTCTGATCTGTGCCGCGGAAGATGAAAGTTTCTTTCATAGAAGTGTAAGTAATTTCTTTTGGGTGTCTGTCTCTCTCTCTCAAGATTTTGTTACCCCATCGAGATCTTACTGTAAAAATTTCACCTTTATCTTTAATTGCAAAAATGGGTTTTCTTTCTTATTGCTTTGCTTTTGCTTTTAAGCTTCATTTCAAATCGGGGTTTTATTCTTGTTTAACTTGAATTTAGGGGTTTGTTTCTTTTCATCAAAGGGTTGATTCTTCTTGTCATTTAACTTGTTAATCGTAAGTCTTTGCGCCCTACAGGCTGCAGATTCGTGTAAAAGCATGTTGAAGGTTTCAATGTTAATCTGAAAGGTGGTTTGTTTGATTGCTTGATTTGTTTTTATTTCTTAATTGGAAAGAGTTGTATACAGAAAAGAGTGTTCTTTTATTTTGGTGTGAAATAAATGGAAGGGAATTGAGCAGGGGCTTTTGTTTTTAGCGGTGGCTTTGCGTTGGTTTTAACTTGTGGTGCCACTGTTTTGGGGTTGAATGGAGCAAGGTTTGGGTTTAGAGTCAAATCCTTCGGCTGGTTCAATTGATAAATCTAGGGTTTTGGACGTGAAGCCATTGAGATGTCTTGTACCAGTTTTCCCAAATGCTCCTGGAATGTCTTCAGTTTCTAGCCCCCATCCCACACCCTTTGTCTGCGTTCCACCTACTGGCCCTTTTCCACCTGGAGTTCAGCCATTCTACCCGTTTTTGATTCCCAGTGATTCTCAACAGAACCCATCTGCTGTTTCAAACCAGCCAGGGAATCATGTTTTTGGTGATTCTATACCAGCTCCCGTTCCTTTGAATTCATTCAGAACACCAATGCCCCAATCTAAAAGGGCTGCCAGAGGAGGTTTAGCACCTGAACCTGTAGATGTAGAGGAGGATGGTTATACTGACTCTCAGAATGTCCATCAAGGAAGTGGGTATGACGTTGAGGATACCAGTGGTTCTAGGAAGCGAAGGGGTCGTCCAAGGAGGAACAGGGAGGAACATGGAGAGAGTTTTGATGTTGAATCGCTAGTTAATAGCTACCTGACATCGTTTAAGCTTAACATAATTGATGATGTCAGAAGAGCTAATGGCGACCGGGAGATAGTTGGTACCATACTCTTGGTTTTTAATATGCTTCGGAGAAGGCTTACTCAACTTGAAGAAGTGAAGGATAATTCTCCAGGGATTACTAGACGTCCAGACCTGAAAGCTGGTAATCTCTTGATGACCAAAGGGATTCGGACAAATAGCACAAAGAGGATTGGGCATATACCTGGGGTACAAGTTGGCGATATTTTCTTCTTTAGAATGGAGCTTTGCCTCGTTGGGTTACATTCTCCTAGTATGGCCGGGATAGATTATATGACTATGAAACTTACCATGGATGAAGAACCCTTGGCTGTAAGCATTGTTTCATCGGGAGGATATGATGATCAGGGGGATGATGGGGACGTCTTGATTTACAGTGGCTCGGGAGGGGTGCAGAGACGAGATGGACAAATGTTTGACCAGAAACTTGAAAGGGGAAATCTTGCTCTAGAAAAGAGCTTGCATCGTGCAAATGAGGTGAGAGTCATCCGAGGTGTAAAGGATTTTGTCTATCCAACTGGAAAGATCTATGTTTACGATGGAGTGTACAAAATTCAGGAGTCATGGGCAGAAAAGAACAATTCTGGATGCAATGTATTTAAGTACAAGTTGGTTAGAGTACCTGGGCAGCCTGAAGCTTTTACACTGTGGAAATCCATTCAGCAGTGGAAGGACGGAACTGTTCCGAGGACTGGGGTCATCCTTCCTGATTTAACTTCAGGCGCGGAGACTCTGCCTGTAGCTCTTGTAAATGATGTTGATGATGAAAAGGGACCTGCTTATTTTACATATATTCGTAGTCTCAAGAGATCCAAACCTTTTTATATACCTAAATCCTTTTCGGGCTGCTCTTCCGATCTTGGATGTCAGCCAGGTAGTATGAGCTGTCTATGTGGTACCAGAAACGGGGGGTCTCTCTCTTATTCTTCTCTTGGGATTCTTCTGACTGACAATCCCTTGATATATGAGTGTGGACCGAATTGCACATGTCCTCCAAGCTGCCGGAACCGAATGTCTCAGTCCGGTTTGAAGGTTCGCCTGGAGCTCTTTAAGACAAATGACAGGGGGTGGGGACTTAGATCTTGGGATCCCATTCGATCTGGAGGTTTTATCTGTGAGTATGCGGGGGATGCCATCGATGCATCTACAGCAGGTGAATTTGGTAATGAAAAGGAGGATAATTATTATTTTGATGCTACTCGCTACTATGAGCCGTTAGAAGCTGTGCATGATGATTCTAATGGTACCAGAAAAGCCCCTTTCCCCCTTGTTATTAACGCAAAAAATAATGGCAATGTAGCTCGTTTCATGAACCACAGTTGCTCTCCAAATGTTTTCTGGAAGCCAATTTTACGCGAAGCAAATAATGAGTCCTACCTCCACATTGCTTTCTTTGCGATCGGACATATTCCTCCCATGCAAGAGCTGACATTTGACTATGGAATACCTGAGAAAGGGGACCGTGGAAGGAAAAAGTGCTTATGTGGATCTGCAAAATGCAGAGGATACTTTTATTGATGACATCTGGTGAAAAGATGGGCCTCTGTGCTGGAGGAACCATAGGGAAGGTACATACCTTCCTATTTCACCCATGCTTCTATTTGAGATTTTTCCTTTGTAATACTTTATATATTAAAAATGCTTGATGGTTGCCTAAACTTAATTTATCTAGCATATATGGGAAGGAGAATTCAAGTATTATGCTGCTATAGTTTATTTGGATTTATGAGTGTTATTACTTTAAATTTTTGTGAAACTTTTTGTAACTCGGCCAATCAAAATAGTTTTAAGATAAATGCGCTTCCAAACCATAAATTATTTACAGAATTCTACAAGCTAAACTACTTTCACATTTTGGAATACTTGAGAGTTCAGAACTTTCAAAACAAAAAAGCACTGTGGCATGTGGACACAGATTATTGGGCTATGATCTGATAGTTTTCCACACAGTGGTTATGATATAGCCTGCTTATGTTTCTGTCTTACCATCTCAGGAATTCTGATACTCTGGAGATCGGAAGAGCACTTCTGCAAGATTTTCAGGCATGGAATCTCCGGCAAGAAAATGCAGTTTCGCACCTGTCCGGCGATTTTATATACATATTTAGCTATCAAATTCAGCTTTTGGAAGGCAATAATTACCTAGCTCCGATCAGTTTTCCTCAGTTTTCCCAATGTTTATGGGAGGAAAGAACTGTACTCTTAGCCTGTAATATATCTTATGTGGGTATCCAAATGAACCAGAATGTTTTTGCTGCTTTTGCAATGAAGTCTCAGCATTACTGTTGTAATTTGTGTAGCCTGTAATTATTCTGAATTTATATCTCATTTGCATCTCAATTGTGTTTTCTTGCAATGGTTTATCATCTATGGAAGTTTTGATATGGCAAAATAGCTGTGAGATTGCTCAGAGATTTTCAAGGTTTTGCAGGGTAGTCGAATGAGTATGCTATTTGTCACTACTGGTGATAATTACTATTCACAGCTCATTACCACATGGATGAGTGATTGTTACAATTGGCTTTGGATTGAATGAGATGGGATAGTATTAAAGAAGACAGTGATGGAGCTTGTCCATTGAAGTAAATTCTTTAGTAAAATACAGTGTCACCCAACTTTGGAAAATTTCTAAAGATAGTCAACCTCTCTTCTTACGGAGAGGTTGTATGCACATAGTCCCCTGTGATTGGGGATGATGGGTCCATTGAAGTAAATTCTTTAGTAAAATACAGTGTCACCCATCTTTGGAAAATTTCTAAAGATAGTCAACCTATCTTCTTACGGAGAGGTTGCCCTCCATAGCTGGGCCACCTATCTTTGAACAAAGTTTTGTGTAAATTACTTAGTCTTTTTATAGAGAGGTGACATCTTCTCTTGCGGAGAGGTCATGCACACATGACCCTTTGTTATTGAGGAATCAGGAAGCGGGGTCCTTTGATTCCCCAATAACACGCATGACCTCTCAATAAGGGGAGATGCCACACACCTTAGAATTTTATGTAAATCACTTGGATTTCTTTATTTCAATTTATTATTATGAAAGTTTCAACAGTTACGATTTCCTCCTATGATAACTGCTTAGAATCAAACAAATTATTAGCAAACTTAATTTTACATTATTATTTATTATATACACTTATAGCATTTTCGCTAAACCTATTTGGGTGTATAGATATAAGTTACGTGAGTTTGTAAGATACTATTGTCTATATGGCGTGCATTCATATGGGAGCTCGTCTAGTCGGCGCTTATACTTGAAACTTGGGCTTCACGTTTTACCACGTCTTATACTTTATCACGTTTTTATCACGCATTACTGTTCTTAGGCGCATCTAAGCTCAATGATCGACCTTGACGCTTTTTCACATCTTACGCTTTTTAAAATCTTAGTTGAGAGATCATAACACCACCACCTGAATACGTCATAAAAGCACTACTCTATTTTTATTCACAAGCACCAATAAATCAATATAATCAACTTCTTCTGCCATTGCAAGATCACTTTTGTAACGTTTGATTTAGATTTTCTAAAATCAGTTTTTCTTCAAACTTATTTTTAATTACATATTTATCTATTAAAATAATCTTACACAGACGTTAGTAAACTTTTTTTTTTATCCCTTGCATCCTCTTAAAAAACACTTTTTTCACAAAATCGATACTCATACAATCTTAGAGATGACGAATTTATAATTTGCTCCGTTTGCTCAGGTTAAAAATCACATTGAGATCTATAATTTGACACAACCATACCGTTCACCTCAAATTAATGTGATCATCATAAAAAGAAAATAAACTGTTTCGATTTAATAGAAGAAAAAAAAAAGAAAAAAAAGAAAAATGAAAATGCCTAAAACGGCCTCGTTTTAAAGGAGAAACATTGCCCCCACAAACGTTGGGGGTCCAATTGCACATTCTTGCTTCTAAGCATTATTACTGCCATTTTCCAATGATAGTAGTAATTTACCCGCGAAAAAAGCGCTTGAAATCGTAACCTTTTGAAGCCAACCATTGCAGCTTCCAAGGGTAGAGAGAGAAAGAGATAGATAGAGGTGGGTCGGGAAGCGTTGAGGTGAATTGAGTATTTTTCCTTCCTCTCAATGCTTAAACAGGCCCCACTAACAAAATCTTGATCTCCTGTCACGCATTAAGGATTTTGGTTTGCATTTGAAATGAAATGAAATGAAATAATACAAAGGAAAAGAAGAAAAACAGATTGTGTTTTTGATGGGTGTGGCTCAAATTCAAGATTTTGCTCCTTCCTCCAAATTCATGGATCCTCCCAGATCCAAGAAAAGGCTTTACCAAGCTTGGCAAGGTCGCAATGTAAGCCTCTTTTCCTTAAATTTTTGTTCTTGTTGAGCTGAATTTTTTGGGTTGACTCTGTTGTTTATTGGATTGTTGAAAGTTGGATTTTTTTATTTTCGTTTTTTTAAAATTATTTCTGTTTCGATACAAGAAAACATTGGCTAGTTATTCTGATATTGTGGTGTGTAGTAGCATGTATGAAATTGAAGGATTGGACCTTTTCTCAAGAAACTGCTTATCCTGATAAGAGTAGAAAATGGTGCAACATTAAATCCTGTTACTTTGAATGGAATCTTAGACCACCTTGCATTCGGTACTGCGTAAGGGCATAAATGAAGTCAAGGGATTTCTGTCCAATTAGTGGCAGAGATTAAGCAAGCTACCTCCATTCAGAAGATTTGTCGTTGAGTCAGTAACTGTGTTGGGAATTTCTGCTTTTCCTTTTGTGATTTGTTGCGAGGAAGATATTCAGTAGAATGTGTTAGAAGAGGCGGTAAGAGTGGCCAAATATAAGGTGGTGTTTAGGGGTTGTGGGGGGATTTTGTCTATTTAGATTCTCCCATTGATCTAGCAGTGAATTAGATGGAATAGCATAAACGAATGCACTTAGAGGGGCCCTAAATCTGCTGTTGCTTTCAGCTTATCTGTCTATGTGTAGTGAATATTAGGATTGCGGTAGGTCTTGTGTAATGAGCTTGATGATTTGATCTTAATATAGGTACTAAAAGACACTCAGGATATGTACTGCAAGAAGATATAATTAATAAAATTTGAAGCTAATTCTAGCCAGTCCCCTCTTAAAAATGCTACCGATCTTTTTGTGGAAGTTGAATCTTGGGATTGTGATGATTGGTCTGTCTTAGGAAAAATCTCATGTTGGTTCTTGGCATGGAGTATTTTCTAAGAAGTAAGGGCTCAAGTAAATATGGAAATCAGACACAGGGGACTGTAACAAGCAGTGTATAGTATAAATCTTCTCTCTCTCTCTCTCTCTCTCTCTCTCTCTCTCTCTCTCTCATTTTTTGGATTTCGCGGAGCCCAGAGGAGTTAGTGTAACAATCCTACTTTGACCTCTTGTGGATGATGTGGAAGAGAAGGTCAATCATTAGTGCCCGTGAGCAAGAAAGCTTTTGGGAGAAGTCTACGAGCCATGGAAGTGAAAGCACTGAGTTAGGCAGAATAGCCATGTGGTTTTACATAGCACAACACAAAATTGAGGGTCTAAGGATCCACATGTTTGTACCAAAAGCAAAAGAGATTTTTTTTTTTAAACGAATACTAGCTATTCAGATCTCTATGGGAAAACATTTTCCATCAGATCATAACTATTGCATTTGGAATTGTGGAGAGGATTCGCCCCCCCGGGGGGGGGGGTGCTGCTTATAGTCGACTGGGAGTTCAAGTCCTTGTCAAATTGTTTTGAATTGATAATGTATTATCGGGTTTCGGGTTTTTTGGGGGGGGGGGTTTGATTCATCAGAAGTATTCCCATTTGGATCAAAAGCTTGATTACTGCCTTTTATCTTTCAAACGGCGTTAGATTAGCAGCAAATTTAAGTATTTACATTTTGAAAGTTCTTATTTTTCTTAGTTTACAGGAAAATGGCTCTTTGCTCTTTCAAAACGCATTCTTGATTGCTTATGGGTCCATTTAAGGGGTTTCTGTTACTTGCAACATAAAATCAAGGACCTAGTGACCTGAGATTTGTGTTCATGTGGATAAAAGAGGTTCTGTTAAAGACATTTGAGAAGAATGAGAGAGCAAAAAAGAAGCCCCAGATTGAGAGGGATGCCAAACTTGGACCAGAGAACTTGAGGAGAAGATGTAGGAAAATCCTAGAAAGAGGCTCGAGGCGTGCTTTTAATACACTGCCCTAAAGTGAGATTTACCTCCCTCTTCCGATCTCAGAGATTTGATCAAGATCACTCCAGCAAATAGCTTTAATGGAGATGACAAGCCCTCTTGTGAGATTTCATTAAGCAAAACTGAAAAGTCAAAGGAACAGAAAACAATAAGAAAATCCAGATATGCAGGGTTCTTTCGAGTATGGTAAATTCAAAGTATATATGTTTCGAGTGGACAGAAAACATGTAGCAACGAAATATACCTCGCTTGCCGGGCTGCCTTTCCTTCCTTCATTTTTCTGATATTATTTCCAGGTTGTCAATCGACAGAAGACCCTTAACCTCTCCCTTTGTAATTTCAAACACATCCAACTGCTTTTGTTTAGATAGAGTTTAAGCCATTTAAACATTACAACTCTCAGTGAAAAGCATTTTGCCATCAGGCGACAAGTATTCCTTGAGTATGAATAATGGAAATGGTATTAGTGAAGTGTGACTTCAAATCAGTATTTTAAATTCATAGTTTCAGAAATGAAATAGCAGGTCATTGATTAAGAAGTATAACTATTCGTAACAACACTGCTTGGTTAGTATCATGTATTCAGAGATGTTGCAGCTTGCAAATCTTGAAGTTGGGGTTAGCAGTAAATTTCTCATTATACATCTTGCAAGTTTTGTGCTTTTCATTTAATTTTTGCAAGAGAATTGCACATTGTCAAACAGTTGCCCACTTAAGTATAGACGAATCTGAAGCAGGAATAACAAAATGGTTTTTGTCTCCCAGACGTCTATCAGATTTGAAAAAGTCTTTGGATGCACTTAAAATGCCAAAATCTTTTACTGAATAATGGCTACTGAACTTAGACAATTAGAAGTTTTTTACTCACTAAATTTATCAATGGATCAGAAAGGGAACTTTCACCTCGTTCTGTTGTTCTTTTTGCCTTCTTGGTATACTCTTATATCGGGGAATATATCTCTTGTAGTGCTATAATCTAATTTGGCAGAATTCCCCATGATCTTTGTAACAGTGATATGTAAGTGAAGCTTGTGCTGTAGGATTATAAATTTTCTAATCCCATATTACTCAAATAGGATGCTTTCGCTGTTTCAGAAATTTTTGTGTGGTGGGAGATTGATCTTTGGTCCTGATGCGTCCTCCCTCTTTTTGACAACCTTCCTGATAGGGGGCCCTGCATTAGTATTCTGTATCAAGATGTTTCTAAGGATTAATCAAGTTGACTTCTTGTACGGGCATATTGTGCTGACAATAGGACTCGTCCTCACAGTTTTGGTGGGTAAACTGATCATATTCTAGAGAGCAAAAAAAAATGTTTAGAAGCTTATATCATTGAGATTTTTTACAGGATTTGACTTTTCTCTTTATGACATCTGCAAGAAATCCCGGAATAGTACCTAGGAACTCATGGCTGCCAGAATTGGATGATCCATCTTACTCCTCTTCGTCTATGGATTGGATTAGTGGTGCAAGCCCTGACATTAAATTGCCCAGGACAAGGGATGTATTTGTCAATGGGCATGTAGTTAAAGTGAAGTACTGTGATACTTGTTTGTTATATCGTCCACCGCGTGCATCTCATTGCTCAATCTGCAACAACTGTGTCCAGAGGTTTGATCACCACTGTCCATGGGTGGGGCAGTGCATTGGATTGGTAAGTGTTTCCTCAAATTTATGCTAGACTTTCACCTTGATTTACTCGCATAATAATTTGTTACAACCAAGCGCTCATGATTTACATTTCACCTTAATTGTTTTATTCTGTCAAATAAAATTTCATTCGGCATCCAATGTAAATTTGGATTTATCAGTTGATTTATTAATTACTGGTATTTTATGCTTATGTTACACAAATTTATCAAGAACAAGACTTAGAATAGTTCATATTTTTGTCCTTAAGCAGAGTATAAGAAACCATAAACTTCATTTAACTATTCATCAGAGTGTTTGAGCAAAATCATCTATGCCATATATAGGTAGGTAGATTGGACAATGGATCTATATTAAGGTGGCGTATCGTTTTGATGTTGTGAGAAGTGGTTTTTTAGACAATGTGTAGTTAGAAAGTAATACAGGAAAATGTGAAAAATGATTTTTTAAACAATGTGTGGTTGAGAATAAAAGTTTAAAAAAAAAAAAAAAAAAACTGATTATCCAAGAATCAATTTCATACAAGGCCTAAATAATAATTAATAATAATAATAATAATTATAAGTTTCATGGTGATGTACACATTGTTGGGTACTACTGCCTATGAATATGTTATGGTTATTCAGATATAGTATCGATTAAGAAATAAGTTTCTTTTGCTGTTCTAGAGTATAATGAGAAATTAAATATTCTGTTAGTCTTGAGTGACCTTTTCTGTTATTTTCTTGAGAACAAACTAACAATTATTTGTCTATGTTGATATGTTGATTTGGTTGCAGCGCAACTACCGGACTTTCATAATGTTTATATCAACTTCAACTACCTTGTGTATATATGTTTTCACATTTACATTAGTAAATCTACTTAAGCAACCAGGCAGCATGTGGGGTATCATGTCAAATGATATAATGTCAGTCGTTCTATTAGTTTACTGCTTCATTGCCGTGTGGTTTGTTGGTGGCCTGAGTGTCTTCCATTTCTACCTTATCAGCACCAACCAGGTTAGCCCTTTTCTCTTTAAAGACAACCATCATCTCATATTCTCTGTGATAGTTCTACAATTTTTTTTCCCCTGCAGGTTGAGTTTCTATCTCATAACAAAGTAAAAGAAATATTGTTAGTGAAAGGATAAATTTCACATATAGTCGCCGACCTTTGCTCGTTGTATTAAAAGTACAAACCTTACTCTTTAAGTAATAGCGAAAAGAATTTAAAAAATTAAAAGTTAATAAAAAGGAAAAAAAATGATTTCTTCCCACCCCACCTACTACTCCCAAGTCGTTGGCCGTAAATGACAAATTTCAAAACCCATTTCAGGTAGCAAAAGAGAAGACCCCAATTTTTAGGGTCTTCTCCTCCGGTTGCTGTCAGAAATGGTAAGAAAAAAAGGAGGGTTCCCAAAAAAAAAAGGGAAAATGCTGGAGGCATTTGTCATTGTTGGTCAAGTTGGAGATATGGTTGGGATATGTAGCTACATAGGTAGGATGGGAAAATCTTATTTTCCTTTTTATTTTGTATTAATTTTACTATTTTTTGATTTTTTTGGCTTTTATTTAAAAAGTAAGAACATAAATGTCATAAAAGGACATTATGGGTGAATTTATGGAAGGAAGGAAATGTACGACGTTAAAAAAAAAGATTGGGGACTTAGCTGATAGAAAATGCAAAGGCTATGAACCATACGTGAAATTAAGGGTCGTCAATAATAGACTTATGTATGATGTGTAGTAGTCTTGTAATACTTCTCAACTCTATGATTTATTCCCATAAATATAAAAGTGAATTTAATACATTTTGGTTTGTATTTATTTACAGACAACATATGAAAACTTCCGGTATCGATATGATAAAAAGGAAAATCCATATAATCGAGGGATGTTAACGAACCTGAAGGAAATATTTTTCTCTAGGACAGTTACATCTCTGGTGAATTTCCGGGAATGGGTGTTTGTAGAAGATGAAACAATGGTAGAATGCATGACTAAAAGATTTGGTGGTGATATTTCGAACTCCATCCGGAAGAAAGACCTGGAACTTGGGATCCTTGGCAAGGACGGTAAACCCCATCCAGATTATAATAACGGCATTGAGGATGGTTTGAAGAAGGGTACTGGAGGAAAAGCCTTCGTTGACCCCTTTTTGTATCCGGCTCAAGATGAAAAATATGCTACTGGAGACGGTAGTTTTCGCAGTGAAAGGACTGAGGATAGCTCCCAGAGAAATTCATCTGCAGTGTTTCATAGGTAATGAGGTAATCTATTCCCTTCTTGAAATCACTTTTAGTCACTCAAATCATAGACAAGTTTTCTGCTATTTACCCAAGTTCTGTTTTGAGTTTGGTCACTAGGTTAAAATCTTTTGAGTTTTTATCAATAGAATCTGATTGTTTGCTTCTTCTGTACTTTTTTCGCTCTTTTTTGCTTTCCGTGGATTTGTAATTTGCTGATTCCCTTTTGCAGGGTGGAAATTTGATGATTTTGTGCATAGGTAGCCAAAGTTTTAAATGGTTATCGCGTATAACCACTCATTTTTATGGAGGGAAGAAGAGATGACGTATCACTAGATCGTACTTTGAAGTTTTAAATGGTTATCGCGTATAACCACTCATTTTTATGGAGGGATGAAGAGATGACGTATCATTGGATCGTGCTTTGATGATTCACATTGAGAAGATATGTGGCAGAATTTATAGGGTTTTCCTTTTCCTTTTATGTTTCTAGTTTCTTAATATTTTTTGACGTAAAATTTTGTCACAACTCACAACTGGATATTTTGAGAAAGGATAGTTGATATGTTACTTCTTCGAGCCAACAAAGAAAAATGTATATGATTTTCTTGCAATAAGCTTGAGAAAACCCATTTTCCTTTTCTACTTGGATAAATGTACAAATTAAGAGAAAAAGAAAAATGAATTTACTTATTTTGATGGTAAGTTCCAGTTACTTTTTCAATAATATATATCATAACATGTTTGTTAAAATATAAGGTTTTGAGATGGAAAGATTCTTGTGGATGAACTTTTATAAGGCAAGAATAATGTTATTCATCACCACCAGTGATGATCACCATTTTACATATCAGTGTAATAATGCCATTAAATAATATAAGTCAAATAAACTATAAAGACGTATGATGTATTTAGTTGAGCTTGTAATTTAATGCCAACTAAATATGGTGACGATTATCAATAGAGATGAATAGCACTACTCAACAAGATAAGTGGAGAGAACATATCATTTCGCATTATCTCTCCAATAATTGAAACTTTTTATGTGGTTGGATGATAACTTGTAAAATTTACTGGCAACATCTCATCTTTGAACATAATGAATCACGTGTTTAAGTTAACTAGTAATAACAACGTGCGTTGCACATCTTATGTCAATGATAAATAATAAGTGTAAAATTCTATATTTTGTTAGTTTACTCTAATTTTAGAATGACTTTGAATTTTCCATTAGCAATTGTGACCTTTCAAAGTGGTGTCAACAACCTTAAAAGCCATGCAATTCTAGCAATTGCCAGATTTAGATAGTGACCATTTTTCTCTTCGATATTCTCACTCTTTTTTCTCATTTGATATCAATTTATCTATTTTTACTTAGATTTATATATCCCTTCAATCATGATCTTTGCAATAGTACCTATGCCAATGCTAAATTTTGTCAATTTTTTTTTTTCATTCTATATAATTTTTTTTTATGATACCTAGGTTTCAAATACTTGAAAAATTGTGTAGACTTATATTTAGTTTAACTTTCAATTCTAGATGCACTGTGTACCTAAATATAAATTTAATTGTGATTATTTTAATTGGAGGAAATGTAAGTATGTCCAACTTATTAGTTACTACAATATGTAAGTTCGAAAATTCTTTCTATTAAATGTCACAAAATGAAAATGTAAAATGTTATTTTTTTAACTGGATTTGAATCATAATAAAAAAATAAAAATATGAGTTAAATATTGAAAAGTTACAACAATAATTGTCTTAATCCTTGTTTCATTACAATTTACATATATGTAAATAATGTGGTATGTAATAATTAATTACTACTTTCGTCCCAAAAAGATGGTCATATTCTTTTTTCATATAGATTAAGAAAAATTTATTTAGTAGTATTGAAAAAATAAATTTTAACATCATTTCCCTATTATATCATTTTAGTTATCAATTATACCACTTTAATAATTCTAAATTTTTAATAATTATACACATTAAATATGGGCGTATAAGAGAATTATTATTTCAACTACTTTTTAAAATGAAAACTGGACTATATTTTGAGATGGATAAAAACAGAAATTTGGACTTTTTTTTTGGGATGGAGGTAGTAATTACTGCCACTGATATATAAATCAATGGTGTATATGCAAATAAGTTTTTAAAACCCAAAGCAATAAGTTCAAGTAATACGAAAAGTTTTTAAAATGAATTAATGAGTTAAGGGCGAGCAAGGAATATAAAAACATGTAAGGGTAAAATGAAAAATCAAAAGTTTTTCCCTCATTAGCACATTTATATATGTGTAATTATATTACCACTACACTTTTTGTTCGTTACACCACAATTTAATTATTTACTTAAATATCCTAAAATAAAATTATATTAACAACCTTCCTTTTAATATTTATTTTAAGATCTTTTTCCACTTCCACCACAATATCATTTTATCCTTTTCATTTATGTCTCTTTTTTTTTTAATTATTTCCTTCCCCAGTTTTTTGATTTTTGTTTTTGTTTTTTTTTTTCATTTTTTGTTTTTTGTTTTTATGGTTAGCCCTTTTGAATGTCGATTTATACCTTGCTTTTCCTCTTTGGTGGCTTAATTTGCAAGCTTAGGGCCGCTATAAACACCATCTATGGGCCATTATTATTAATATTTTAATTCTATATCAAATTTAAAAATTCAACCTCAAATCGTGGTGTTTATTTTACTTTGATTTCAATGGAGAATTGGATTGAAGTTAATATGTCATTCACTTCACAATCAATTTTTTTTTTAATCAAAATGCATAAATCAATTTTTGAGAGTATAATGATCCTCAATATATATATATATGTGTGTGTGTATAGATAAAGAAAATAATAATAATTCAAAACTATTAAACTTGTTCTAGAGAAGATTATGAGAAAATTAAGGGTGCTTATGTTTTCTTTTCTATTTGAATCATTGGTGCTTAGATTGTGGTGGGAAGAGAATATTTTTCATTTCTTTTTTTAATTGTAATTTTAGAAATGTTGGTTATAAATGTAAAATTGTTGTGGTGTTCTAATTAGATTTATAAGTTATTTGTGGTGAAATTAAAATGTAGTGTTGAAATTAATTTTTGTAGTGGTAATATAATTACCCTTTATATATTAGTGATTAGTGATGAAATAGAAAATGTTTAATATACTTTTTTTTGAATAGTAAAATGTTTAATATACTTATTTCTCAACAAAAAGTAATAATGTAGTTAACAACCTACTAGTATCATCTTCAAGCATGTAAACAAGAATAAACGACAATTTAACAAAGATTGTGATAGTAAAAGTACTATATATAATGACATATTATTAAGAATAAAAATTCTTGCTCCTCGTCAAAACTTACGTGCATGTTTTCGGGAAAAAATCAAGTCATCATAATTTAAATATATAAGTTTTTCCAAATTAAGAAAATGAGATCCAAATGTTGGAATGTCCATAGATCCGCCCCAGCAGACAGAGTTTTTTTTTTTTTTTTTTTTGGTACAAGAGAAAGGATAGTTAGTTGACAGATTAGAAAGAGAAAATAACTGAAAATTCTTGGCATACATGAAAAATTGCACACTGGTCCTAAGCTCTTCTAAAATAGCGAGTTGGTGCTTATTAATTCTCTAGTAAAAAGAAGTTAATTGCTAATTTTCATTTTAAGTTACATACTACAACCACTCATATCTTAACTTTTCCTTCCTAAATCTAGCTTTACAAAGTTAGGTTTTTTTTCCAGTTAGAGTCGATGCTGAGAAATTTGATGCATCGCCTATTTTTAAAAGAGTTGCTTGGTTGAACTAAAATTTGAGTAATTTTTTCTGTCGTTAATAAAACATATTAATTTTGAAGACATGAAGTGAACGTAGATCTGAATAATTATCAACAAAGCACACATCACTGTTTATCAATATGCATCTCAACAAAATTCATTTTCACAAATCATTTCTTTTTACTGTCAGATTTCATTGTGCGGCAATATGCTATTAGAATTTTGAAAGCTTTGGTCCTAATTAATTGTGAAATCGAAACAAAGATGTTGCAATCAACCCATCATATTGGTGGTTTGAATTTTGGCACAATAGTTGGATGTTTAAGTTTCAAACGGAAGGTCGTTGATTTGAACCCCACCTACCATTCCCCTTCCCTTGTTAAAAAAAAAAAAAAAAAAAAAAAAGATCTCGTCACATTGTAATTTATAAGACGAACTTGCCAATGAGAAAATAAGTTAGGACCAAAGGAGTAATTTACTCCGTAAGAATGAACACAGAGAAAAGAATAGTAATAAACAAACAGAAACAGGCATTTGAAGAACAGAGAGGAAAGCAAAAATACCGTTCCTAAGAAATCCGTCTTCGTACAGAAGAGAGAGCAAAATGGCAGCTGGTTCTTGATTACAGAATTATCCATATTCTTTCTCTCTTTGCTTTTCTCTCTCTAGAAATCCACATTTTCTTCACCATTTCTTGAAATTTTAAACAAAACTAGGTTATACTCATGGTTTTGCAAGGGAAATGCTGAGAAGGAGACATGATTTTTTAGAATTTTGATGCATTTTTCTCTCGTATCCTTTTACAAAGAACCCAAAAGGAGAAGGAGGAAAAGGAGTGTCTGTGATCTGAATTAGGTTTTCATTTTCTGGTCTTTTGGGGTCTTCTTTTTTACCCCCCAAAATTCTATATGGACCCGGGAAAATCGAAACCCAGGAGGGTTTATCAGGTTTGGAAAGGAAGCAATGTAAGTCTCTTCTTTCCCCCTTTTGATTGATTGTTTATTGATTATTTTCTATGGGCATTTCTTGATTATTGTTGTTTCCTTTCATGGGCATTTCTTAATTCTTATTTCTATTAAGGGGCATTTATTGATTCTTTTTTTCTTTTGGGCTTTGGTGAACTAAGAAAGATTTGTGACAAAATGGGGACATTACCATGCCATGCTCAGTCTAATATTTTGGTTTCATGAAATCATGATGGCTGGTAGCATTTATATTTGCAATATATATACACATTAAAGCAATTTCATGTAGGATTGAACTCCAGTAATGCTCTAATAACTACATATGCTGCTAATTAGTAACTTTGAGTTCCAGATTATGATGATTTCAATGTTATTAAGATAAATCACTTTAAGACTTAGAAATTTAGAAATGAAAATTTTCCCTGATTAAATGTGCTACTTTTAATTTTGTGACTCTACTTTAGCCTACAACGTAGGCGTCGGCAAAAAACGCGATCCCGAACGGGTTACCTGAACCGGACTTGAATATACCCGAGCCCGAACAGGTAGTGAATAAAAATTATGTCCGAACGGGTACCCGAACTCGAAACCAAACGGGTTTGGACGGGCTTTGAGCATGAGTTAAAACCCGAAAAGCCCGAAAATACTCAAACATTTTTTTTTTACTCTCAAATTTTTTAAATTTAAATTTCTAATTAATTCCACAAAACCATCTCCTTCATTTCACAATCACATTTTCACTACACTCGTCTCTTTCATACACACAAAACAAAACTCTAGATTTGTGTAAGAGATATGAATTTGTCTTTTTCTATGAGAATTTTACTAGTTTTTATATATACACTATGTGATTTGTATAAGATAAATTGTTTTTAATTAATTACTTAACAACACTGTAAGTTTATCGTAAACCCGTAAACCTATAAAATTAGAATATAAATAAAGCCACCCCAAAAGAATATAAATAAAGCCAATTGGCCAAATGCTAGTTTCTAATTGTTAACTTTATTACATTAGCATCTAACTATTATTATTTTCATTTAAGTGAATTATATATGCTTCAAGTTTTTTGTTCTTCTTATCTATTTAAGTGTTTCTTTTTTCCGTTTATGAGTTCATATAATATGCGCTAGATACTCGAAAAATCCGAACAAAACCCGAAGCGTTATCCGAATCCGAACTGAGACCGAACCCGAACGGGCTTACTCTTTTCAAGACCGAACCCGAACTGGAACCCGAACTGAAATATTTAGTCTGAGTTTGGTCAGTGTAATACCCAAACCCGAAACCCGAACGCCCAGGCCTGTGTAACAATGTCATGCTCGCCCCAACCCACGAGCATTTGAAGTAACCATTGATACTAGTGGAATACTCTTGACTTTTTGAACACCACTGGAACCAATTAAAAAATGTTTCACTTTTGTCTCTGATTATTCACAATTCCACAGATGAAGCATCAATGTACATTTTTCTTGTATGTGCTCCTGTATGCAAGCACTTCTTTCTGGCTACTTGACTGTTAGGAAACACGGTGTCTTGAACTTTTACGGTGAATAGTTGATGTAGGAAGTCTATATTTGGAACGAATTAAACTTCTTCTAGACAATTCAAGGAAAAATAAAGGACTAAATGGCCTGAATGTCGCACATGGAAATTATGAAGAAAGAATTTAGTATTCTGGAATCTGTTCAAAGCTGCTTTCATCCCTGTGAAAACTGAGTACATAAAGGAAATATAAATGGAAGGTGGAAATCGTGTTTTCCCAAATAAAACGAAAGTGTAAAATAAAAGAATTAAAGTATTTTTCCTTGTCTTGCAACTTTTGCTCTTGAAACCCGGCCCGCTTGTGTAATAAACCTGGCCCATTTGGCGATCTTCTATATCAATAGTGCATCTATGCACATTGGAGTAGGAGTACCTAAAATTTGATCCCATTGTTAATGCATTTAGATTTACATTCTTTCCTTGTTGTTCTTTTATGTGTTTCAGAAATTTTTATTTGGAGGAAGATTGGTCTTTGGTCCCGAAGCAGCATCTTTGTTTTTATCCTCATTCCTGATTGCAGGCCCTGCAATTACATTTTGTATGAAAATCTTGTACCTTGTCGAACTCAGGATCAAAGATAATGAAGATATCGGTCCTTGGTATTCTTTATTTATTGTGGGGATAGCACTAACTGTTTTGGTAAGTAAACTTTCAATATGAGTTGTTGTTTCCACTATATCATTTACTGTTCCAAACTTCTACTGGGAGTAAATGCGAATATTCTGCATGTCATCAACATTGAATGATAAAATTTAAAGGAGACAAGTCAGATAGCCGAATTTGGTGATTGAGTGTTCCGTACTTGCAGGTGCTATATTGTAAGTTTTCTTGCATATGGAGTAGGGGCATAGGTAGGAGAAGAAATTATTATACCGTTGTTGTCTTTAATACTGCCGAGTATTTATATAAATTGAAAGCTTCCTAGAACTTTGATGGAATATCTCTTAATAGGTTAATGAAATCTGATAGCCAGCTGATATGACGATGTTTGTGGTTTCAGGATTTGCTCTTTCTCTTCATTACATCCAGTAGAGATCCCGGGATCATCCCTAGGAATGCAATACCTCCTGAGTCTGATGAAACATTTGATTTAAACACTCCATCAATGGAATGGGTCTGTGGTAGATCCCCTAATTTGAAACTTCCCCGAACAAAGGATGTGATGGTGAATGGTCACACAGTTAAAGTGAAATTCTGTGACACGTGTTTGCTTTATCGTCCTCCCCGTACGTCTCATTGTTCCATCTGCAACAACTGTGTCCAGAGATTTGATCACCACTGTCCATGGGTTGGTCAGTGCATTGGTTTGGTAAGTGTTCTAATGTGCGCCAGCATAAACTAATTTATATGAATATAAGTAGTCGATTCCTTTCTTGGCCATGTTTTTCCCCCCATTAAGAACTTATGTTATGCAATTTTTGGGTGAAAAAAAACCCATATCATTGCACTAGTTAAGATCTTGTAATTAGAGCTATTCAGAGAATAATTACATTAATGGAAGTTCTGCAACACTGGGGGAATGTTTTTGTTCTCACTTTGTTTTGGTGCTTGTGTCATAATTCATTCTTCCTTTCCAGAAGTAACAAGGGCATGCTTTGTGATATGATTGCAGCGTAATTATCGGTTCTTCTACATGTTTATATCAACATCTACGGTGTTATGCTTATACGTCTTTGTGGTCTCTTGGATTGACATTGTCCAACAAAAAGGCGGCATGTGGAAAGCCATTTCAACTGATATTGTATCAGATGTTCTTGTTGTGTACTGTTTCATCGCGTTTTGGTTTGTTGGCGGTCTTACAGTTTTCCACTTTTATCTGATAAGCACAAACCAGGTAATCCCTCTGACAAAATATACATTAAACAAGATATTTGCAGAGTAATGCTACTTTCCCTTGTCACCTTACTTACTGGGTAAGTTGGTCCATAAAATTTTCAAAACAAGGGTGGGGCAAAAAGACATATTCAACCCAACTAGGGTGGGGCAAAAAGACATATACCCAATAAGGAAACAAGCAAGGGACAGTAGTACTATCCTTATTTGAAGTTCCTTACTATTTAAGATGTGTGATTCCATTTAAAGGTTAATCTATCAAGTGGAGTATCCCAAGTTCGTATGTGACATTTGTTTATACTTAACATCTAGATCTCTATGCTAATGATGTGTATGAATCTTGACATTTGGGCAGTTGATAGTTGGTTTATGCGTTGTATGAACATCTAATTCTAGTTCTTGTGCAGACTACATACGAGAACTTCAGATTCCGATATGATAGGAAGGAAAATCCATATCACAAGGGATTGTTTAATAACATCAAAGAAGTCTTTTTCAGTAGAATCCCAACTTCGTTGAATGACTTCAGAGCATATGTTGAAGAAGATGAAATTTTAGCCGTGGAATTCACTGATCGTATGGGAAGCATGAATAGCTCAATGGAGAAAGTTGATATTGAGATGGGCAAGTTTGATGATGACAACAGTAACCTTTCACTTCCTGAGATTTTACGTAATATTGATTGTGATGGAATTGAGGATAATATGAAACAGCGGCATGGAAGTGGAAGAAGTGATTCGAGCTCAATGCTTCCTGTTGAACATGATGATGACTCGACGGTTTGCTCCTTGAACAATGCAGAGGAAGGACAAGCATAAATTCAAGGTGTTATTTCCTTATCTCTTTCGCTCTCCCTTTATATGATAACTTTATTTTCAATATATCATATGCACCTGTGAAAGAAAAGCGAAAATTGGATTGTGATTCTTATTATACATATTTTTGACAGGTTCAGTACAAGGAAAATCCTTGCCTTTACTTCATAATGGCAGTTTGTGGTGGCTAGAAGATTTCTGGCATCCAACTTTAAGATACAAGGTTCAAGCACTTTGTTCCAAGATGTGTTTTTTACGCAGTATTGGACTAGACTGAACAATTTATAGTGAGGGGAAAAAAAGAAAGAAAAAGAAAAGGAAGAGTTTCCCTTTTCTCTTAAACCGTGTACACTGCTATTTTACTCTGCCTTGCTCCATACGTCACCGAGTTATAGGGTGATATTTTTAAGAATAATTCACAATCTTGAAATAGAATGAGGTGGAACAAAGGAGTAATCTTGTAGTGACGTGTTCGTGATGTGGATTGGACATAGACTAAAACGTACGGAAAGCAAAAAAAAATAGATGTAAAGCTTCTCCACTTTGATGTTTAGTCGAGTCCAATCCAACTAAATGCTACATATCAAACATGCTTTAAGAGTAAAACTGGGTAGTGATTTTGTTGCCCTGCATGGCTGGCTCCCGTCCCTCCCAGCCTGGTTGTTTCACATTCTTGTCGCCTTAAGAAAATTGGAGAGAATATTAGTTAACTTTATTTTGTTTTTTTTTTCATTTTTTCAGAAATAGTGTGAGAGAGGATATTTTAGGTTGAAATTTTTATTTTCTTGATAGAAATTTTATAAGAAATAAGACCAGTTAGGTTCAAATTAGTGAAGGTAATGAGAACATTTATGTTACTTTCTGTCCATGAATCCTCAGGAAAGTTTCATGTTCCGGTTATCTGCCTTATGGAGGCTTGAAAAGGTAAAGAGTCGTGTTGAAACATAGATTAAGAGCAAATTATTTCTTATTTTACTCTGTTGTTATGTTATGTTTGTGGTAGATTCAAAGTTACAAAATGTTCGGACAAATCTAACTGAATATGTTTATAATAACGTTTTTACGATTGATAATATACTTTAATAATACAAGTTTACAAAGTTATGTTTTTGGTTCGTTACTTGCATTGGTGGAAAGCTTTCAAAACATGATAAAATCTTGCACCACAAATGTGAATGGATCTTCAAACACAACGAATCAAAGATTCCAGCAGAATCCATTGGTTCTTTATGGCAGCGGCGCCTGGTTTGCTTTTTTAAGAACATCTAATAAAAAAATAACTATCCTTTATAAGAGGGTTCAGTTTTCGAGCCCGTAAGGTCTGCGTCCATGTTAGTCGTTGACGCCGTAAAGAACCAATAATAGATGCTAGATCGATATTGCAAGTTAATAAATAAAGAGAACTAAAAAGGTGCAAGTGATGATTCTGATGGAGAAAGACAAGTTGATTTTGATGGAGAGATTAGTCTATCATACCTCATGTTTTTTAAAAACAAAACGATTCTCGTTTTTGTAAAAATAGTAATTTAATAGTCTATTATCAACATATAATAATAGTACATGTTACAAACACATGACAAACAACATTAAAAATATTCTCAGATGCTCTCTCTTAAGGATGATGATGAGATTCTTTGTCCCATTTCACTCCGGAGAATGTAGGAATGATCACCTATTCACAGTGGGCATTTAAAAGAATAGTTACTTTTAATAATATTTTGCCAAGTATCCAATTAAGTAAAATATTAAAACCACGATATGTTTAGTGATACTTTATTTTATTAGAGATGACCATATTTTACAATACACAATATAGGCATTTGAAAAATTTCTCCCAGAGAATGTTGACTGGAATGGAGTCATCAAAAAATAAAATTTTATCATCTCTAATTCTCCGTCTTAGCTAAAAAGGATTCCTGGTGCTATTTATTCACATATTACGAAGTTACCATACTTGAAGCAAAAGTTAAAGACTTGATCGTAAAACGTCGAAAGGTTGAGGACCATTGAGAGAAAATTACGTTGAGCCTTGGGCATCTTCATTGCCCATTTTCTTGGACTAGGTCCATGTGAGGGAGACACTAAAAAAAACTCGTGGTTCAGTAATTTTATTTATTTTTATTTTTTTAATCATTTTCTCTAATTTACATTATTTTTCTTCACTTTTCTTCTCTTAAGTTCCTTGTAAGGTCCACAAATAGACCCTCTATTTCACCCAATCTACTACTATTTTATCATTATTTTTAAATTTATCTCTATCTCTTTCGTCATTTTCATTTTTCCCGTTTTTTTGTACACCTCTTTCTATTTCTATTTACTTAAAATAATCAACTTCTCTCTATCTCCCTCCACCACATCACTACTACAATGCACCCTCCCATTGAAGATACTCATAAGTTGGCCTGCCCAATTAATAGATCAAGAAGAATTATCCACGCCCGCTGTTCTACATCGGGAAAACTCACTGCGTCTCACAGAGGTAAATTGCGCAGTTTTCTTGATAACTTGTTTGGGTTTGAATTTGTTTGCTTTTGCTGATTTCCCATTGTTTTGACCTGATTTAATATTCAACTTGAGTTGGTTCGTATTGGCATTGTTGTTGATTGATGCATCGACCTTTGTGTGGATTCTAGAATCTAGGTTGGGATCTCTCTCTCTCTTAAGATTTTTTTTTTCCTTAAATTTATCTGCTCTTGTATGTCTTCAGACATTTGCTGTAGATTACGGTAGCGATTAATAGGTTTTCTGATTTGCGTATTTTGGCATTTTTGTTATAGTTTATGTATTTGATGTGATTTTTTTTTCCCGATTTATCTGCTCTTGTATGTCTTCAGACATTTGCTGTAAATTATGGTAGCAATTAATAGGTTTTCTGATTTGCGTATTTTGGCATTTTTCTTATAGTTTATGCATTTGATGTGAAGTTTTCAGATTTGAGTGATTCAATTTTATTTTTAGCTGCTACTCCCTCAAGAACGTAAATTTAAATATTGTCAAATGGAATTCATTTATTTGATTTGGGAGTCAATTGGAAGTGGCTCATATTCCTCAATCGAAATTTTTGTCTGGTGATTATTTTAGGTTGGATTAATTGGTGGGACATGAAACTTCTTCAATTGGTTGCTTAGCTTAATAGAACCATAACAGAAGTTATCTTGTAACTCCTCATTGGTTGACTCATTGACCACAGTCCATATTCATCTCTCATACGCATTGTGCTAATAAGATAAATATATACAGTTATTTGTCAGTGATCTTGATATGGTGTTGTTGGCTTGAGCTGTGCCTGGAATTTACTTCTGCTGGATATGGTTGTTAGTAGTGGCCCCAGTATTAACTGTTGCAAATGCAACAGAATTTTTGTCAATGGTATTTACATTGTTTAGAAAAATGATTAAGGCCTAAGTTTGTTTATCAGATCGGAAGAGCGTCGTTAGGGGATGAAATGTTTGGAATTTTGTATAATGCATATTGTCTGATTACTACTGGTTCAACTGAAAATTCATCTTGGGAAGTTTGATTATGTACTGAACAATTTTAGCTGTTTGACGCATATTCATGTGTGGTTCCATGAGTTGCCTGGGGAGCAATTTACTAAGTATCAACATATTAGAGGATTTATAGTGGTAGTAATTTATATACCCCACTTGATCCTCATTATCTTTTCCTACTTTAATTTTGATGACTATTCAATTATAGCTACATGTTTTATGAGGCCCACAAAATTTATGCACTAGATCTCCCTTGTTACGATTAGCTGGGCAAAAATAATGAGGATCAAACAAGTCCATCGTTGTTGAAGGGTCAGCATAAGACTTTCTTGGTTTGTTTGTTTGAGTACCCTCGTTGCAGATCTTGTCCTTGTCGATGAATGGTTCAATCTCAGCCAAATGCTTTGAATTATAAATCCCTACCATATTCTTATTTTTAAATGAGTAGTGAAGTAGGAAGCCTCGTGCGTCCTACAAAATATATGGATGAAAGTGGTTTGATCAATATTTATATATTTTAATAAACTAGCAATGTAAAGGCAGCTATAGCTGTATGTGGGTTTTGGCTGGTATCTTACATTGTTTTCTAGTGGTGCCTTTGCTGTTTAATTGATATGACGTACAGTGTAAGACTGTTACATTTCTGAAATTTGTATTTACCTGATAATTTTGTTAGTGGAACATGTATTGTTTCCAATTGTAACAAAGGAGATCCTACTGATATTTGCAGGATTTGTAGACTTAGCAAGTTAAATGGCTGGATCTAGGGTTGCTCATGAGATCGGAAGAGCGTGTGTAGGGAAAGAGATAGTTATTGGAATCGTGCTTGGTTGTGCAGCAGGCAGTGTATGGAAGATGCACCACTGGAATGAGCAGAGAAAAGTTCGCGCGTTCTATGACTTGTTGGATAAAGGCGAGATCACTCTGGTTGCTGCTCAAGAGTAAATACTCTGCAGCTTTTCTTGATTATTGACGCCATGTGCGTAATCTGTCCATTTGCTCTAATATCAGACATGAGCTACACGACGCTCTTCCGATCTTCAAAAGATCAAAGAAATAAAGTGTACTGGATTTTGTATCAGATTGTTCCTTCATGAAATTTATACTACTCGGAGGGCTTCCTCTCCTTGCATTAGCTGTATGGCACAATTGAAGTTCTCTATTTGACTCTTCTTTGGGGAGGTTTTGTACTCTGTGTTCCTACTCAACCGATGTGGTTTAGTTGTCCTGATCACTATTTCGAAGCATTGAATGTTTTTCATGAAACTGCAGATCTTGTGAAGAATTGAAAAAGGAGGTACACTAATTGTTAATTGGACCGAACTGCTTTCGTAATTCTTTCATTCTTTTACACATTGTCTTTTTATATCTGTATAGATTTTCGAGTGCTCTGTGAGGAAACATGGGTCAAATTTGATGAGGCAAATGTTCTAATGTTACTTCCCTCCCCCTTATCCATATGACATTTACACAGGATTACAAGTTGATGGAGTATCACAACTCAAAGAATAAGTTGATTTCTATTGAGTCAGATTTTGCTTTGGACTACCGAATTTTTCTAAAGAACCCAGGCTGGGTTTCTGATAGAGCCCAGGTTCCAGTGAGATTCTGACACCTCACCTGTGCACAGGTGAGGTGTTAGATTGTGATTAGATCTCTGGCTTTGTAACGGAACTCGGGCTGGGTCTATAGCCGGACCGCTGGACTGGCAATAGAAAATAGACGTGTGACGTGATTGTTTTTTACTGGCTCAATACACAGAGTCCGATCTGGGTCAAAAAAACTCATTCAGTGTTCATCACCGAAGGTGATAATTATTATCGCATGACGTGACATTTGTTGTCACGTTGAATGATTGATCGACTTTTAACGTGTGAATATACATTCCATTTTAATGAACTTAATATTCAATTCTACATTGAATGGCAATGATCACATATAATGATGGATAAGCTTACTCGTTAAATAGAGAGTTAATTATCCAAAATGTCATCATACTTTCAACAAATTATCTAGAATGTCACTATACTTTAAAAATTACCCCGAATGTCATTAAACTTACAAAAATGAGACTCTGCAACTTCCGGCTGCAATGCATGCCGTCGGAAGTTGCAAAAAAAATGGGGGGGAGACGTGCTGCCAGAATGGGGGGAGAACCCCCCATTTCTTCTGCCGACAGGGGGGTTTTACCCTCATTTCTGCTGCCGGATCCGGCAACACGAATGGGGGGAGAAGCCTCCCATTTTTTCAACAAATTATCTAGCATATTACTGTACTTTAAAAATTACCCCAAATGTCATTAAACTTACAAAAATGTGACTCTACAACTTTCAGCGGCAGTGTTGCAGAAAAAATGGGAGGTTCTCTCCCCATTCGTGCTGCCCGATCCGGCAGCACAAATGGGGAGAGAACCCCCCATTTTTTCTGCAGAGTCTACGGTGGCCATGGCCGCCGGTGGGTGTGGTGGGGAGAGGGGTGGGTGGGATGTTGGCTTTCTTTTCTTTTTTTCTTTTTTTTTTTAATTGGTAAATAAATGGTGTGCCCATGTGTCATGCTATGTAAGATGAAAGAGGTGAAAAAACTAGCCACGTCACTATTTCGTTAATTTTTTAACTGCTTATTAACTGAGTGACATGAGAGGTCACATTTTTGTAAGTTTAATGGCATTTTGGGTAATTTTTAAAGTACAGTAGCATACTAGATAATTTGTTGAAAGTATGATGGCATTTTGGATAATTAACTCTTAAATAAACATTACTTTAAATTATCACAGCCTACGTTCACAACAAATAGCTTATTGTTGCTTGTGTGTCTATTAGTCAAGGTTCCAAAAATGTAGAGCGTGAAAAAACGTTGAAAGGATTGAGTCTAAACGTGTTTAACGCATCAATACATGATAAAAACGCAATTAATACGTGATAAAGTGTAAGACGTGACAAACCGTAGGGTTTAAACTTTAAATCCCATCTAGGCGAACATCTTAGAACACAACTCTCTTTTTTTAAAAAAAATACAAGGGCTACGGTAGGGAAGTGAAGGGGAAATATGAGACGGGTATGTGTAATTTGAACACGTGATTTTTCTTCTAAAACGGAGCTCGATCACCAATTACACACCACCACATCAATAGATGAATCTGTTTTGTTAGAAAGTCAGCTCTTTTTCGTCTAAAATAAAACTTTTCGGTCGGTTTGCACATAAATAGGTGTATTAGCAAGTTGTAAATTATAACTGAACCGGCGGTCCGGCGGCCCAATTTGGTTAGTTCCATTCATTGAATTTTTGCTCAATTGCCCTTCTTCGGCTCCTGTATATCACTTTGTCTTGGCACCTACGAAAACTCTTCTATACAACCCCCTCAAGTGAATCGCTTTAGCATCTGCAGCTGAAAATCGACTACTAGTGCAGAAACAAAGAGAAAAATGAGTAGCATAGGAACGGGATATGATTTGTCGGTCACCACATTCTCGCCCGACGGCCGCGTATTCCAGATCGAGTACGCAGCCAAGGCCGTCGACAACAGCGGCACCGTCGTCGGGATCAAATGCAAAGATGGAATCGTTTTGGTTAGTTAATTGGGTTTCTTTTTCTTATCCACGTACTGAGTTCTTTTATTTATTTATTTTTTTTTTTGGGGGGGGGGTTGGAGTTGGTCTCTTGTTTATTTTTGTATATTGTTGTTTAATCTTTTTATGAAATCAAATGCAAAGATGGAATTTTTTTTAATAGTTCATTTAATTTTTTTTTGGTTATTATTTATTTTAATTTACTATGGTATTTGGTTCTTGATCGTGTTAATTTTGGTTGTAGGGAGTGGAGAAACTGATTGCGTCAAAGATGATGTTACCAGGTTCCAACAGAAGAATTCACTCTGTTCATCGCCACGCTGGCATGGTATTATTCTAACTTCGAATTTTTTTTGGTGTTAATTAGATTTTTTTTTTTAATTCAAATTTCTGCGCTGCAACTGCGTGTCTATGGAATTTTAGATTTCTGGTTTGAAGCTTTTGTTGAGGAATGATATTTGTTGCAAATTGTTTATAATCTTCGGCTATATTCAAGGGAATTGTGCTATCTCCTCAAAGTAGATTATATTACAAATTGCTTAGTGATGAATCTGGCTAACTCATAGATGAGGACTCAAGATGTTTGCTGTGCTCATCATGCCCTTTATGCAACAAAGAAGTGCAACTTAGTTGACCTTTTATTGAGGAAAGACATGTTCATTACACGCACCACAAGTTTCACTACAGGAGTTGTCCTTGCCTAAGTGGTCGCCATGACTACATAAGTGGCCTATGTTAATGGCAGATATAAGATTGCATTGAAGTCATAATTGTCTAATAGTTCATTTTATGTTATGATTGCTGACGTTCATCCACTTCCAGGCTGTTGCTGGACTAGCTGCAGACGGTAGGCAAATTGTTGCAAGAGCTAAAGCTGAAGCAACCAATTACGAGAGGTTTATTTTTCATCTATCCGGTTATATTTCTTTATTTCTGTCTCTATCATTCTAAAAAGCTCGCTTAGGCGGTGCTTATGCAACAAGCTTGGGCTTCACGCTTTGCCACGTCTTATGCTTTTTCACGTATTAATCATGCTTTTATCACGCATTGGTGTGCTTAGGCTCGCTTAGGCCTAATGCTCGACCTTGACGCTTTTCCACGCCTTACGCTTTTTATAACCTTTTGAATGTTTGTTCACTTAATTTTTTGAAGGGTTCTCTGTCATTTGATCTATGATTGGCATTTAAAATATAATGTTATCCATATCCTCTTTGGTTCTGCCATTGTTCTCTCTGGATGGCAAGAAGCTTTAAGTTCACTAAATTATTGGAACTTATGCCTGACTTTGTTGCTCGGTGTAAATGTGCATTACTGTTTACGTGATTGTTTATTGCCCCGCACTTATATTTTACCATCCGATCTCTTTTGCAGTGTATATGGTGAACCAATCCCTGTAAAAGAACTTGCGGAAAGAGTTGCTAGTTATGTGCATCTATGTACCCTATATTGGTGGCTAAGGTTTGATATTTTACGTCTTCATATTTTATTGAATTCCCTTCTGCGAACTAGTTTCTTTTTACATAATAGTAGTATAAATTATGCAGGCCTTTTGGATGCGGAGTAATTCTGGGAGGTTATGACAGGGATGGGCCTCAATTGTATATGGTTGAACCATCTGGAGTTTCCTATGTGAGTTGATTTAGTTCTGCAGGTCCTCTAGTTCCAAGTTATAATTAGAAATGCTGGTTAGCTCAAAGCATTGTAGAATTGTTAATTATAAGCTATTGTATCTTGACATCTAGGGTCAGAATATAGGCTTTCTACTCAATTGATGTGATCCTGATGGTGCGTATCTCTTATTATGTTTATATGGTGCCTTTTTTCCCCTCACAGAGATACTTTGGTGCTGCAATTGGGAAGGGGAGACAGGCTGCTAAAACGTAAGTAACTGTGTGCTTCTGAGCTCTGATAATATTTCACGCCTCCTGTAAAATCAGGAATAATAAAAAATAAAATGGAAGACCTGTGATGCTCAAGGCTCAAAGTATGCAAAATCTAGTTTAAGCGTTTTCTGAATTCCAAGAAATAATAAATGCGTGCCTTGTTATTCATGAATAAGCTTTCCAGACAAAAAGTAGGCCCCCGAGCACCCACACGCATGCACACAAATGCTAATGCGTGTATTTTGTGTTAAACGGGTTTTATGACTTCGCTGTTGTGCTGTCATAACGGTACATCAACAGGGAAATTGAAAAACTGAAGCTATCTGATTTGACCTGCCGGCAAGGTGTTATTGAGGTGGCCAAGATGTGAGAGATCTTTCCCATGGTGATCAATATTTTACATTTATGTGTGATTTTTGAAAGTTATTATTGGCTAGCAAGTCTTGTGTGTTACTGTTTATCTGTAGCAAAATAGATTAAGATATGCACATGTTTGTATATTGGAGGATTGTTCATGAGTTCATGTCTTGCATTTTCCAATCAGCGCGTTTTGTTATCTACCCAGACTTTGCTATTCTGGATTTCTGGTTCTGTTTCTGATGTTTTTATTTGACATTTGCATTTATTTCAGCTATTTCAATCTCTCAGATTGTTGTTCAAACATTTTCTTTTTTTTCAACATATCTAAGGTCCCGTCCTTAGTGGTCAAATATGATAGTTATCTTAGAGTTTGTTCTTGGGAGATTTATGAAAATGAGAGTTAGATTGATAGAAGAATATGTGGCGGGAATGTAACAAAAGATTACTCGGAAGTGTGAAATTTGTTTTTTGTGGAGAATATATGGTTGATATTGATTTGATAAATTTTTCAATTTACATAAAGCTCCAAAGAACAGGCTCTTATATGTTAATGATATAACTTTCTCTTGAAGCCATTGCTACATTGGATGGATGCTTAAAAATCTATCCTTGAGACTTTGCTTAGCTAATTTACCTTATTGCATTTCATATCATCACCACGTAAAGATATGCCTTTCCACATTAATCGAGCATTGTCATTTCTCTCTTGCCTGGAATAATTTATCATTTGTTGAGAATACTTGACATATATATGAAACTTTATTCTTTACTTCCTTAAGTGGCTTCTGGGCTGTTAACAACTATTTTGTTTGATGATTTGAACCCTTCATTGTTCTTGTAAATATTATGTGGCTTTCACATCCGCGTCCATGGTGCATCTTTTGAATTTTTTGTGACCCCAGTTGTACAGAATCACATGATAAAGAAAGTGAAGAATCTGATTATATAGTTTCAAGTTGCCTTTAATTACATGGTTTCTTATAAGCATCTCTTTTACGGTGAAACATCTTTAGATGTTTGTGTTTTAGGTTAGGGTTGGCAGTCAATTCTCTCTTATATATCATGTCCGTCATGGAGTGAGACTATATTCATTATCATTGTTCTTTAATTCCACCAGATAGTTTCTGCCTTCATTGTTTTGTTATATATATTCATTTCTAAGGGCCACTTTCTTCATGTTTTGATGTCTCTGTTTGTTTTCTGAATAAGCAGAATTTATGGAGTACATGATGAGGCAAAGGATAAAGCATTTGAATTGGAAATGAGTTGGGTCTGTGATGAGTCAAATCGCCAGCATCAAAAGGTGAATAAGAAATTGTTTTAACACCTTTAGGTTCTATATGCAACAGATTTCAATGGACATTTTGCCTCCTTAATTCGCATATGAAATCAAAGAATACTAGACTATAAATTGAAAGAGGAACTGTTCCACATATAAAATATATGTTGCCCTTTTGCTATGATGCTATTGCTGCTTGTTTCTAGTTGAAAAATTACTGGCTCGTCTTTTTGGAATATAAAACCTCTGGTTGCATATTAAAAGATGCTTGAAGGTCACTGCTTTCATTGGCTGCAAGTTCTAGCCTCTGTTATTTTGTTTCTTGGTTGGTTGGGCTACAATTCACTGCATGAAAGCTTTCTAACAGTTGCCAAAGTTTTAACCTAACTTAAGTTCTGAGAGTGGCAATTATTGGAAGTCTAAACAAGAGTTTATAACTGTTCCATTTTCTTGTATACCAGGTTCCAGATGATCTATTAGACCTAACTTAAGATCTGAGAGTGGCAATTATTGGAAGTCTAGACAAGAGTTTATAACTGTTCCATTTTCTTGTATACCAGGTTCCAGATGCTCTATTAGACCTAACTTAAGATCTGAGAGTGGCAATTATTGGAAGTCTGAACAAGAGTTTATAACTGCTTCATTTTCTTGTATACCAGGTTCCAGATGATCTATTAGAGGAAGCCAAAGAAGCAGCAAAAGCCGCACTTGAAGAAATGGACGCAGATTAAGATTCTGGATGAGATCCATCAGAAGAAGCCCTCAAAGAAACGGATACAGATTAATGGCTTTTGCCCTGATAATGCCATTTTCTTTGCATTGTTGGAACATTTTTCTTTAATTCCAATTCCAAAATTCTACTGGATTATGTAATGACTGAATCTGAGTAGTGTAGAATGTATTGCTGTTATATTATCCATTTTCACCCTTGGAATTTTAGCTGATACATTGATTCTTATATAAAGTTCTACAAATGGAAAATAATTTCGGCGACTCCAGCCGAAGATTCAGTGCTCTTGACCAATGGAGAATTCGTGTGTATCCCTTATAGAGAAAATGTGGAGGACCATAAGGTAGGGATGGGACGGAACTATGCATAAGTTGAGCAAAGCCCATAACATAGAGATAGGATGAAGTTATTAACAAGCTGAAAAACTACAACATCCATTATGTATTTGAATTTATGATTAATAAAGAAATTACATCAATTCATGATGCTGTTCTTCAGGTTTGTTAATACTTCATTCTTTGGTTTTCCATCCTCTGAAGCTGCACTGCTTGTGCTTTGAAAGAGAAGAAATATCTCAGCAACCCAACTCTTCAGCTTCTGAATAGCATTTTCATCTACAAAGAACATATAGTAACACATCAGATTCAAGAAGTACCTTGATAGCTTTAAGGGCGCTCTTGTTTTGTAATTTGCTTACCTAGTTTTGGCACGGTATGGCCTTGAGGGTGCTCTTATAATCAGAGGGCTCTCAAATGCAGTGGCTAACTCCTCAGAAGGCAGTTTTAACCAGTCTTTTTCTCCAATGAAATGAACTGATTTAACCTTTATTGGCTCTTTGTATGCAACTTCACATATCTTTGGGTCCCTAAACTTCGATCCTGATATGGATACATACAGTTTCATCGTTGGATGCTCCTTCAATATCTTCCCCTGCAACACAAGTCAAACTTCGCACTGTATTAAACAGTTCTCGACAATGAAGTGAAAGAAATTTTAACTTCTTTCGAGTTCTCTTGGTTATCAGTCCATATTCTGAGTAATCTTTGAGAGCGAACGAACATGAATTAGACTCCATCGAAATACATATCCCATAACAAAAGTACCAGATGCTTGATAACCAAGAAGAAGGGCTGACAAGGTTGCTCCCTGTTGAGCAAAATTTGATACTACAAGATTATTAAAGGTTCTGATTTTCATATATTTGAATCAAAGTAATTAATTGTAAAGAAAGCAAAGATACATACTTGAGAGAAGCCAAGTAGACCATCAAATGGACCTTTGCTGGTAATGTATTTACACAAGTGTTTTATGCATTCTTCAAGGTTTGTGTACTCAGTGAACTCCTGATAATAAAATTAATGGCATTTTTATCATCAGAAAACGGAGTTAGGGGGTACGTATATTATATTTGTTATACAGTACTCGGTGTGTTTGGAAAATATGGATTCAAATTCTTCTTTAATTAACACCGGCAAGTTCATGTGATAAAAATTATACCTTGTTGAACTGGAACCACTCAAAATATGGACCTGGATAGATGCCCTCAATATCGGATTTGCCTCCTGCTGGATATATCCCATCTGGAAAATCCTGCAAAGATTTTTTTTTTTTTTTTTTTGGGGCGGGGGGTGGTGGTTGGGGTATGTTCAGGAAGACAGTCTAATTCTTCAAAGAGGAATGAAATCAAATTTTTGTATTGATGTATTTGTAAGAAAAGATATGGTTGGAGAGTTATGCAAGAAGTGAGTTACAAAATTCCCCAAATTTGCAGTAGTTCAATCAATGTAATTGCCATGTCCACTTTCTTTATCCAAGATTTCACTATAGTGAAGAAAAATCGATTATGGGTTGTTCATTTTCCGTTATAATTTGATAAAAGGTGTTACATAATGATTTCACAAGTCCTATGAAATGTGTGATGTGTTGACACGGTAGTATCACGTTACAACGAGTTGTAAATGTGACACTTTCACGTCAGAAGTGGATAGGGTAATCATTGACTGCTCGGGATAGCCAGGTAGGTGAACCCTCTTTTGTATGAAGTCGGGAATGAAGTATTTTCCAAAATAAATTTTTACTCCATATATTAGATTGAAAAACTTATGTATCTTAAACATGCAAGAATTTTCAAGTACCGTTATTATAATACTGATTGATGATATGATTTAAAAAAAGCTGCTAATGTAAATCAGGAAGGAGCTGGTGATGCCTTGATGGCACACCAGCTTAAGATTTCCTATCTTAAGGTGTGGAAAAGTATGTCAAGATCCTTATGAGTTTGCCTCTCTTGCAATTTGGAAGAGTGGTGTCTACCTAGAGACAAATAAAAGAATACTACTATTTATCGAGACGAATCTATTGAGTGATAGGCCTAATTAAATAAATAAAGATAAAATCTTTTTTTTTTAACATATATCTTCTTATCCAACCATAACGAAGAACACTTACCAAATCGAAATGAGCAAAAATGGAAGAATCCCATTTGCTGATTTGCTTTCTGAGAAAGCTTCCACTGGTTCTGAATCCATGGAGACACAGTATCTTCATCCTTTTCATGTGTTTATCTCCCATTCTTAATCACAAATATATGAAATTATAACTATAATTTGATGAAATTTTCTTTAGAACAATGAGGAGAAATATGTTGAAGCTTTCCTGAGGATCAGGCAGAGTTTTTAACAGCCAACTAAATTTCTGTACTGCATGATTAATGCCTCCTCAACTTCAAGGGTTTGGTATTTTGTATGGTTGGCTGGTGAGCACGTGCATGGAGTACCCTCGTCAATGGAACTTGATTGCGGGCCCTATAGGGTGTTGGGTAATAATATATGCAGTATTTAATGTTTTAACTATATTAACCATTTTTTCCTTAATTTGTATGAAAATAACTACTATACTATCTTTCTAAGACAGAAGGACTATCAAGTAGATTGAAAATCAATCTCCAATCGACGTAAACAGCCATTCTCCTTTTAAATATAGCTATATAAGTTAGTTAGCATACTATTTATTTAGTTTTTTTTTTTTTTTTTACCACTCAAAATCAGTCAATCACTATGTATTACCTATTATTTATTTTTGCTTATTTGTAATTTAAATGACTTTTATCTATTCCAAACAAGCATTTTTTTCTTTTAAACATTCCAAACAAGTAATACAATTTTTCTCACCAAGTCACACAATGCAGCGGAAACGATAAATCAGAAAAGAACAATAACTCGGCCCGTAGGGGTGGGTTTGTGAGGGATGTTGTGGGCCCCAGCAATAGGGGCCAAGTGGAGTTTCATAAAGAACAAATGAGATTTTCTAAAGAAATAATGTTAGTTCCTTAAAACAAGTAAAAAATCACTTCTTGTTTTTTGAAACCACAAGCAGATTTCTTGAAACTATTTAGTGATTTCTTGCCTTTTTTGACAACTAGGAACAACCTGATGAAGTGTTCTTTCGTTTTCTTTTTCTTTTTCTTTTTTCTTTTTTTCCCTCTTTGGTATGGAGAGAAAACTTCTTTATATTTGTTGATCATATACTTTCATTAATGATGATAATCTGGCTTGTGAAGTAACGTACTACTCGGTGAATGCGCATGTGTAGATAAAGAGAATGTTTGACTAAAGTATTTTATTAATTGTGTAAATATCTCCATGTATTTATGAATATTTACTAATCTTTTAAAGGAAAAAATATCAATTAGATTGAAAATCGATCTCCAATTTACATAAACAGTAATTCCCCTTTCAAATATAGCTATACAAGTTAGTTAGCATACTATTTATCTAGGTATTTCCACTCACAAGTGTTACGTATTATCTATTATTTATTCTTGCTTATTTGTATTAGAACCTCTTCTTTTTACCAATAATGTAGTCCCCAACATTTCATAATACCTTAGTGAGGAAGATACAAAATAATCTCTTTATCTTAGTTATCGATCTTCATATTGAAGTCAACTATGTATTGAGTGAAGATTCATTCTTAACCTCTTGTCCAATGAGTAATGAGGCGAGAAAGTTCGATAGGTGTGAATGGACTACCTAATGACTCATGGCGGCTCCTCGGCAAAAAAATATACTAACGTTTATAAACCTATTATTTGTGGGATCGATGCTTCCTTATGTAAAATAATATAATAAAAATAATAAGTGGTTGTTTGATTCTTATTATTGTTTTAAACTATAAGAGTATTTGAAAAATATAGTTGTAATTAAATAATTGTTAAATTAACGGTAGATAAAATTATAATTTTAAAAATGAGAATGAGCATCAAACAAGGCGAAAAATATAATAAAAAAATAAAGTAGGCACCGGCAACGGCTAGTTGTGAAGCGGGCTATCCAACGGTCACTAAATGGGAATCGGACGACAGATGCGAATTGTGGGCTAACCATCCGACATACTTCGGATCACAATCTCTACCTAACCTTTTCTGAAAATAAATAAATTTATAATATTTTTATTTTGTTAAAAATTTAATAATTTTTGAATATATATATATATATAAATGGGATGTTCTATATTAATTAATAGAAAGAAAATTATCAACTAATATTTCAATGCAAATTCGAATCACACATGTCCCTCTGCTATTTCTCATTATTTTATATATAAAAAAAGTAATAGTTCATAGTGGGTTTAAGGACAATGATAAGAGTTAAATGTAACCAAGAATCTGGCAACCGCAATATGAAATTTTTTTACCGGAGTGCTAATCGGGGAAAAAATGATATAATCCCAAACTTTTTGCATGATAAATAGGAAGCATGTGTTTTGGGTATATGCATTTATCTCACTATCTACTAGTGTGACGTGTTTAAATACATGTCATGCATTGTGACAATTTTTGTGTTGGGTCCCAACCTGTAGAAGTTTTTTTTTTTAATTGAAGTTTATTAATATTTTTACTTTTCAAATTGCAAGAAGAATATTGTTTAATTGATTGACTGGTCTTTTAAATTTTTTGCTCGTTATTTAAATTTAAATGATTATAAATTATCGTAGCCCTAACAACGTATCTCATTAAAGTTTTGTTGACTTACATGATTTTTTCTTCTTTTCTTTTCTTTTTGTTTGTTGGTCTAGCTTATATTTAAATTTTAAATTTTTTTTATTAGCATGGGGTGATATAATTAACGTAAATATACATTTGAAATAAGTAAAAGATCTGATATTTTGGCTTGTTAATGAGCCCTGTTAGAAAAATGATTTCCCCTTACTGAGGTTGGCATTGCCAAGGAGCGCCTTTTTTTTTTTTTTTTTTTAAGGCGCACCTTAGACGGTAAGGCCATAGAACCGACATTGGTGAAGCTCACAAGTTTAATGATGACTTCATACAATCACATTATAGTATTAGAGTTCTAAGGAGAGGCTTTCTCTCTCTAAAGGAGACGATACTACGAAACTTGTCATATGGCTGCATGTGATTGGGGATTGGGAGATTAAGGGGCCCCTCAATCCACTAACCCTCCAATCACATGCAGTCACATAGCAGGTTTTCTCTCCTTAAGAGAGAGGAAGCCTCTCCTTAGAAAATCACAGAATTAGATGATGTTAATATTTTTATAGTGCCATCCGTTGATGTAAACAAGCAATCCGCTAATGTGGTTCATTGGATGTAATTAAATACACATTTGTACTATTTTAATACAGATAATTAGCTATAATTAGTTGTACTTATAATTATGAAAATAAAAAAGAAATTCGCTGTAAGTCAATATAAGTAGACACTGCTTCAAAGAGAGAGATTGAAATGTAAGGAATTGAAAATTTTTTAGCACCAATAGTTAGTGTCAGAAACTAATCGTATGACATATGGCCTAATAAAAATCAACATATGCTCTTATATTGTCACATGTTCACTCTCCATTATACCACTTTATCCGCTTGTAGTATCGTGATACTAGCAAATGGTCTAGAAACTATTGTCTAAAGATTAAAAAATATAGTAGTTCTACATTTGTTATTGAAGTGGTCAAAAGCCAATTTTAGAACATTCCATGATCTACTTAAGAATAATATGTTATCTTTTCACCCTCACATTGATTTTCTTTCATATATATATATATATATATATAAAGGGATTGTAAGAGCATGAACAAAAACCAATTAATGTATGGGCGAAGAGGGGGAAAAAGCCATTTGGGAGGGGAGGTAAGAGTGGGGTGGGGGGGAGGAGTATTATTATTATTATTATTATTATTATTATTATTATTATTATTATTATTATTATTATTATAAAAGAGTGAAGCCGGATGGCACTGTTTTCTGTAACAGTATCTTTATTAATTTGCCCCCACCTTTTTTCAACCATTTTCCTATTTTATCTTTACATGCATGAAAGTGACAGACGTTTCTCATTTGTGCGTCTCCACCATCTTTCGGCATTTCACTAGAAGCTTCTGCTTGTTAATTCCTCATTTTTGCTCAGTTGCTCAGATCTGCTCTCATTTGTGCCGTCTCGAATCTTCTTTGCACCCTTTTTGTTGGGCCTTCGATTTTTTCTTCTATTACCTCTTATTGTCTCCAGTTTGTCGTTGTTTTCAGCTACGAATTTATTGCTCGAAGCAGCGCAATCCACAATCTCCTCCAAATTCAGCAAAATCGGGTTCAAAGTACTCCAAGAAGGTTTGTTCTTGGAACATTCTTTGAGCTTCATGTTACGATCTAAAGTTCTGTTAACTAACTAGACATTGTACGTATATTATGATTCAACTCCCTAGGCCTCCCTGAGTGCTGAAATAGCATGATGCTCTTAGATTGAAACAAAGTTGCAACATTTTCTCTTGTGCATAAACACAGAACAGAGTCTCAAATACTTAGTTCAACAGAGCAGGACGCTCTTCCGATCTCATGACTTTTAAAAATTAATCAATCTTCAAAGAAGTAGCACAATTTCTTTATTATTACTTTGACATGTGGAATTGAGTAATCTGTTGCTCAGGAAGAAGATGAAGGCTTGAAATAGCCGCCTTTGGTTGTCTACAAAGATGGAGACCTAACCTCTGCAATTAGTTTTAATTCTACTGAGGACAATGTAGCTAGTCCCTTAAAAAATATATATAATAAATTAAAAAATACAATATGTTATAAAAAATTGAATATCAATTGTATCATAAAAAAAGTAATGACAAAATAATTTATAAAAAAATTTTAAAAAATGAACAAAATCTTTTAATATGTTTTTTCTCCTAATTTCTCCCCTACATATTATTTGAAAATATATTTTTTCCCTATAATTTTTTCCCAACATTAATCTTGCTTTAATGGGAGGAATCGAACCCCTTTAAAGTGATTTGTTGAAAATTTGAAATTCATACTTCAACATTTATTTTCTTTAAGGGTTAATTTCACAAAAAGTCCCCAATCTTTGGATTAAAAATCAATTTCTTCTCCAACTTTTTTAAGACTCTCTTAGGTCCTTAACATTTTATAAATGTGCATAATAAGTCTATTTTTCACTATTCAGTCAATTTTTTAGAAAATAACAGTTATACCCTCAACTTTTGAATTTAAAAAAATAAAATATTTAAAAATAATAAGAAATTTAAAAAAAGAAAAAAGAAAACTCACCCAGCCCCCTCCCTCACCCACCTAGCCCCCTCCTTCACATTAAGCTGCCATTTTGCTGCCGTTTCCGACAGCAGAAATTGAGAGGGTGAATCCCCTTTTTCAGTAGCAATTTTGCTGCCAGAAAGGGAGGTGAAATGCTACCGGAAAGGGGGGATTCACCCCCTAATTTCTGCTACCAAAAATGGTAGTAGACGCTACATTTTCTGGCATCATTTGGGGGGGGGGGTGAACCCCCTTTCGGGCAGCATTTTTGCTGCCGCTGGGGGAATTCACCCCCCCTGATTTCTACTGCCATTTTATGGCAGCATTTTTGTAGGGTTGAATCCCCCTTTCCAGCAGCAAAATGCTTACTGCCGGAAAGGGGGGATTCACCTTCCTAATTTCTGCTGTTTGAAACGGCAGCATTTGCTGTAGTTTCCAACAGTTTCATGAGGGGAGGGGGGGTGGGTTTTCTTTTTTTTTTTTTTAAATTTCTTATTATCTTTAAGTATTTTATTTTTTTAATTCAAAACTTGATGGTATAACCGATACTTTCTAAAAAAATTGACCGAATAGTGAAAAAATAGACTTATTATGCCCATTTATAAAATGTTAGAGACCTAGGAGAGTCTTAAAAAAATTAGTGATGAAATAGATTCTTAATGCAAAGGTTGGAGACTTTTTTTTGAAATTAACCCTTTCTTTAATTAAAGGGGTAATTGGCGCAAAAGGACCCTAACGTTTGAGTTTATTGTGTAAAAGGACCTAATCTTTTTTACTTTGACAAATTAGACCTCAACCTATCATTATTCATGCAGAAAATGACCTTATCGTTTTTGTCCTGGCAAATTAGACCATAACTTATCACTATTTATGCGACAAAGGACCCTCTGTCTCTTTCGGTCGAAACTCTCTTTAACTCGTGCATATTATTCCACACCCAGTAGCTTGACAATGATATTTATATCTTTTAAAAATTACAATATGTTTTTTCGACATCTTATAATATCATATCTAATTATTATTGTTATTATTTATTATTATAATTATTATCTTTTGATATATTAAAACTCAGTGCTGATTTACCATTAGATATTTAGTCGTATTAGGAAATGATATGTCGTGTCAAATAGTACATATTTAACACACTACATAAACATCTTGCGGTATATTTGATGTTCATCTATATTCATTTTTATAAATCATGGGGTTCAAATATGAAAATGATATGCTACCAGACGTTTATGTGTTGTGCTAGATATGTGCTATTTGACATGACATATCATCTCCTAATACAGCTAAGAATTTAACAGTAAATCAATATTGAGTTTTAATAAATTAAAAGATGATAATGATAATAATAAATAACAACAATAATAATTAGATATGCTATTATAAGAGGCGGAAAAAATATATTGTAATTTTTAAAAGATATAAATATCATTATCAAGCTACTGGATGTGGAAGAATATGTACGAGCTAATGGCAGTTTCAACTGAAAGAGACGGAGGGTCCTTTGCCGCATGAATAGTGATAGGTCATGGTCTAATTTGCCAAGACAAAAATGATAGGGTCCTATTTCGCATAAATAGTGATAAGTTGAGGTCTAAATTACCAAAGTGAAAACGATAAAGTCTTTTTACACAATAACCTCAAACATTAGGGTCCTTTTACGCCAATTACCCTTAATTAAAGTAATATGTTGTAACGTTCAAATCCAGGAGTGCCCAAAATTCGAATTTGGAGTGCCAATATCAAGTTCCTGGGATACAATACTACGCTGTGTCGATATCTATATATATACAAACTCCTCTCACTTCCTCTCTCTCTCCTCTCTCCTCTCTCTCTCGGTGGTGCATTTTGCGATAATTCATCAGCCATTTGCCAAAAGCGGGGAGGGGAGAGATCGTTTTTGAAATACTCTTTCTTGAATTTGGTGAGTCTGATATATTCAAGCAAAAGGGAAAGCAAAGAAAATCACGCATTTCTCAGTTCTTACTCAGTTTTTTTTTCCCTCTTTATTTGCTCGCTTGCGCTCTTTGTCGCTCCAAAAGGTGAATTTTTTAATACGGGTTTTATTTATTTTTATTTCTTTTTCGGGGTCAGTGTTTTTGATTTAATTTTTCTGGATGCATATGTGGGATTCTTCTTGAGATTTCATGCGAAGTGAGCTTGCGGGTCTTTTCTTTGTTTTTGATGTTCCTTTTTTTACGAGGAGTTCTCTTGAACTGTTATTTTCATTTGTTGAATTGAAATGCAGAGTTTTGTCTTTCGTAAGTTTGAATTGCGATTTTAGGGTTATATTCCTCTTTGATTTGCGATGTGCCGCCTTTCTTATTTATGTTCATGTAAAGTTCTTTAATACGACGCTTAAAGTAATGGGTTCTAATCTTTTCTGTGATCTTCCCTTGCAACCCGTGCAAGATTAGATTTTAGAGAAGAATCAAGATTCTACTTTCTGTATGTAAATGACTCAATGTTATTATCTTCTTGTAGTTGCTAATTGAAATTATTGGGAATGCTGGAAATCACGAAGCTCAAATCTATCAAAATGTGTAAATTCTTGTCAATCTGGTGTCTTCTAGGCTGCTAAACTCTATCTTATCAGGAGTTATGCTGGATTGTGTTTTTCTATTATTTTCCTCAAAAGAATCATTTTGGTTCAGTATACATTTTTCCATTTAGTCAGTAATTTCCAAATTTTCTAGAATTTCGTGGGTGGGCTATTGGCATTCTAATTGCGTTTTGATGAGACATATGCTTCATGCGCGTAATTCTATGAAATAGTGAGGTTCTTGTGAAGTTTTTTGACCAACGTCAAAGAAATGAAATGTCTGATTGTAAGTTTATCCATGGGCATAATTGCTAAAAGATAAGGCCGAAGTTTGATTAGGAGATTGAAACTGAACTGAATAATGGGGTTCCTTAGGATTTGGTGTGAGTGATAATTACTTTTGCTATTGTCTTATTTTACCTTTTGCCTCTTGTATTCCAATCTAAAAGACTAAATCCCTTGCTTGACTATCAGTTAATACAACCCTCAGCAAAGATTTTAGCACGTGTCTTCATAATTTCCTCTTATTCTAGGCGATGCACATTGTCATTCATTTTCACACAGCAGTTGTGAGTTGGTTTATAACAGATTCACAATCTTTGCAGTTTGATTTGGAAGATGTGAAATAGCACTTTTTGTGTATTTTCATAGAATAAGTATCTCTGGTCCTCTGTATACACTTCAGTTTGTATTGCTTCTGAAATCAAAAGATATCATCTGTGGCACCCCAGTTCTTTCCATTTCTATTGGAATAGTAGCTTCTGGTTTTTGTACACTTTCTTCAATTTGTTTGTGCCATGTGCACCTGCGTGGTGGGCTAGCATTGTCTACGATTGAATCATATATAATGTTAATTGTATTTCCTCCCCAGGGCTCATGCCCAAAAAATATGTGTCAATGCATATGGTTGGTTATTCTCAGTGTCAACTATTTTCTAGTTATTTGTTTTCTCTACATTTTCTTTTTATCCTTATTCTGTATTCAGAGGAAAAAAGGTTCCTAAGTCGTGGTCCTCATTCTGTATTGCAGGATTTTCACTTTTGTCAGAGTTCATAATTTAGTGAAGTAGGTCACCAATAGCATTTTTTTTCAGCATTGTTACAGGCGGTTCGGAACCTTTCTGCTTGACCTGCTATGGTAATTTCTGGATTTCATCTGTCACTCTGCATGTTTATTCCCACTACATTGGCAATTTCATTTGCATTAACAAATTTTAACTGTATGACTAAATTGAAACAAAAGCGCAATTTTCAGTTGCTATCTTGGAAGAAAATCAAGTTTGACGAATAAATTTTAGATACTTCAGTTGCTATTCTGTAGATTGCACCTAGAAGTTGTTCTAACTTTAATTGTATGACTAAATTGAAGCAAAAGCGCAAATTTCAGTTGCTATCTTGGAAGAAAATCAAGTTTGACGAATAAATTTTAGATACTTCAGTTGCTATTCTGTAGATTGCACTAGAAGTTGTTTTACTTTTTGCTAATTTCATCCTCTTACACAGGCTACAAATGAAAACCTTCCCCCAAACGTGATAAAGCAGTTGGCCAAGGAATTGAAGAATCTTGATGAAACACCACCCGAGGGCATTAAAGTGGGGGTAAATGATGATAATTTTTCAGTAATATATGCTGACATTGAAGGCCCAGGTAAAACTTTCTTGTCATTTTACGTTATTATTTCTTTCTTCTCCTTTTTTTTTTTTTTTGGTTTAAGTTTTTTTCTGTATGTCACTTTTCTGATTTTAAAATTTGCATTAACTTCTTTTTGTAATTTATCATTTCTCCTTGCAGCTGGGACTCCATATGAAAATGGTGCCTTCCGAATGAAGTTGATACTTTCTAATGATTTCCCACAATCCCCTCCAAAAGGTTGCTGACCTTCTATACTTGCTGTGTAGTGTCCATCTAGATTGATATTCTTTTAAATCTGTGTAACCTAACATAATAGCTGCTATAAAATACCTCACGTGAAGTATAAAAACAAGCATACGAAGGAAATGAAAGTTTTTGCTTTTCCATGTTACCGTCTAATTTTTAACGTTAGGCATACATGTTCTTTGAACAATGTATTTTTATTTAATCTCATTTAAAATCCTTTTGGCCTCTTTTAATCTTCTTGATTCTGTTTTAGGCTATTTCCTTACCAAGATTTTTCATCCAAATATTGCTATCAATGGCGAGATTTGTGTCAATGCCTTGAAAAAAGATTGGAATCCAAGTCTTGGCTTAAGACATGTTTTAATTGTAAGTTCTGTCAAAGTTGAATGGATCATCAATTTGCACTTATTCTTGCAAATAAATAGTAATCTAATTTTTTTATCTTTTTATTTTGTGCTTCCAATCGATAGGTTATAAGATGCTTATTGATTGAGCCATTTCCGGAATCAGCTTTAAATGAGCAGGCTGGCAAAATGCTGCTTGAAAATTACGAGGAATATGCTAGATATGCAAGGTGAGTCATGCTACAGTATCGTTTTGCTGTTTTCTCTGAAGAAGACCTAATGTTAGATAACACGTTTGGGTGTGCTCAAAAGTTCTGTGTTTTGGCTAAAAATGATTTTCTAAGTCAAAATACGCAATCTTTTTTAGGAAGTCGAACGTGTGGAGTATGTGTCTTGTGTGATGTTGAAGTTTCTAACTATTTCCTACCAGCGCCAGGAGATCGGAAGAGCTGGGATTATTGTAGCAATGTGTCTTAAGATTAGTATATTTATGTCTTCCAATACTCTTTGATTGTTATGTATGCCATATAAAGAAATAAGCCCTCCATGCAAGAAGCAGTTCACATTAGGCAAAAAACTGGTAAATGGCTCGATTGGAATTAATTTCTCCCCTTATATAGACACTGTTGTCACCTTTATGTTTGTTTCCACGTCTTCTTTGCTCTTCCAATTATAAAAATGGATGTGTATCCTGACTAAGCTATTTCTTTCATTGGCGTATTTTGGTCTAATAAACTGCAGGCTTTACACTGGAATACATGCTCTGAAGTCAAAGTCAAAGTTCAAAACTGTTGTCATCTCTGAATCTACCACTGCCCTAAACGTTGAACAGAAAAGCACCTCAATCAAGGATGTCGACCAGAAGACTGCAGTATCAGGTATAGCAGCCCCATCACCTTCTCCATTGGCCCCAAAACAAGAAAATGGTCAAGATCTACCAGCTGTTATAGCAGCTCCTTCAGCTGACAATGGAGCCCCAGTGGCAGCACAGAAGAAGGAAGTTGGGCTTGCAAAAGTTCCGGCAGACAAGAAGAAGATGGATGCAAGAAAGAAAGCCCTGAAGAGGTTATGAAAACTTTATGGGTTTTCTTGTCTGTTGTTTTTAATGTTTTATACTATATCAGGGCACTTGAGAAAGTTCAACTTGTTTCATCATGCTTTTGTAATTTGACATGTTTCGGGTATAAATATTACATGTTTCAAGTAAAATTTTTCATTGTCTCTCCATCAGAGCATGAATCTTCTTCACTCCTGTAGTTTAATTCCATGATTTACATCAAAACCTGTTTGTGTGCTGTGTGTCCACATGCTAAAAATCTTTACGAGGGGTTGAATCAGTGCATTCATGCTGAGTTAAAAAATCTGGTGTTTTAACTCGATGCCCAACGCATATTTTACAATAATAAACGTATCACACAAATTGCAGGTATTTGAATTACTAAAATATTATAATCAGATAGAACTCAGGCAAAAGAGCTCACTAACACAAAATACAAATAAGCTCGTAGCAGATAGAGTCTCAAACATATTGTGAAATTAAAAAGAAAATCCACCAACACTACAGCAGACAACTAATTTTCTTAGCTCAAGCACCATTATGAAATGATGCAAAAGGAAACTATAAAGCCCTTAAACTATTAAACTCTGTTCATCCCTTTTTTTTTGGAATTTTCTTTTTTCATTTTGGTACTCATAACTCGTTCTAGATGCAGTCAAGGTGAGGACATCACTTGGCCATCATAATCTTCACAAACTCTTCATAGTTGATTTGTCCGTCACCATCAACATCAGCTTCACGAATCATCTCATCTACTTCCTCATCAGTCAACTTCTCACCAAGGTTTGTCATCACATGGCGCAGCTCAGCAGCAGAGATGAAACCATTCTGATCCTTGTCGAAAACACGGAATGCCTCTTTCAGTTCCTCCTCAGAGTCAGTATCCTTCATTTTTCGGGCCATTAGGTTCAAAAACTCTGGGAAGTCGATGGTCCCATTACCATCAGCATCCACCTCATTAATCATATCCTGAAGCTCAGCCTCAGTTGGATTCTGCCCCAGGGATCTCATCACAGTTCCAAGCTCCTTGGTAGTAATGCAACCTGCATGTGAAGTTCATTCAACTAAGGATGGCACTCAAAATTTCAAAATAATAAAATAATGATCTCTTAATCAGGGTACAAACACGTCCAGAAGCAAAAAAGAAGTTTAATTAATGGATTCAGCTTGAGTTAAAGACAGTTAAGTGACATTATCCACACACAAGCAAAACTTTACCTGCTTCACATCTTTTAATATCATAAGCAAAAAATGTAAAATAAAATAATACCGTTATTACTTAAATCAATAAGCAAAAGAGAGTTAAGAACACAAATAAAATGCTATTTCATAGTAAGTCACCCTTGCTTTGACGATACATCTTGTTATGAGATTTTCACAATAGTGATGAACACCGCAAGGTTTTCTCACACTTCTCTTATACGAAGACTGAACCACCATTAAATGAATAATGCGCATTCTCCAACAACCATAGCCAGTCAACTTAAATGCGAAAAGACCCATATGCCTAGGGGTGGATGTCAAAACGAAACATGCATTCATCCATCATAACACACAAGAAACTAATATAATAAAGTGAACTCAGAATAGTGCAAATGGATTTTTTTTTGGGGCAATTTTAGAGAGAGAACATAAGATTCTTAGCAGTTAGCAGTGCTTCACATCTCCATAAGATGCATGACAATAGAGCGAATGCTTAAAACCACTATTTTCTTCCACTTCCCTTTCTTGCCTTGCATCCATAAATCAACCCACATTAATTCCCCATTTTCCAACTTTGCTGTACTTCAGATATATTAATTACAAACTAACAAGCAACAACTTCTTTCAAAAATTCATCTGCATATCAAACAACCAATGTACGGCCCAGTCTCCTTTGCCCTTCCATTAGATCAACAAAGAAGAAGAACCCGTGTTCCCCAAATCCCAACTTAAATGCCCTGGCTCCAATTTGACAATAAAGCACAACTGATAGTTTTCCAGGGCCATGTTTTTATACCCATATGCTTGATTCTTCACATACAACTACAAGAAAGCCATCCAATTTAATTCTAAAATCTTCTTTGCGGCTGAATTAAAAAAAAAAAAAAAAAACCTAGCAGACCACCAAAGTCATACAGATACACAAGGCAGCAATGTTTGATATCAAAACCGAAATAACGAGCCCTGGACTCCATCTTAAAAGGCTCGAATTTGTTAGCGCAAATAGCTTAATCCACTATTTTTCATATTTAAATCAGGTAAAATTAATTTTGCTCTTACCATGTCACCATCTAAAATGGCCACTCAATACCAATCTTGAAATAACAGATCAAAATTGCAAGCTTTAAGCACCTTATTATCAAAAACTTGGAAAACATAAAAAGAAAAAATGGAGGGAAGAAAAAAAAGAAAAGGAAAAGTAGATCCAACATGAGGGGATAAACTCACATACTCACATATACATAGAAATACGAACATAAAAATCAAAAACTGAAATACAAACAAAAGCATGTGAAATAATAGACGAGAACGGGGAGAAAGGAGGGGGTTTTCGAACCATCGCCATCTTTATCAAATAGGCTGAAGGCCTCCTTGAACTCAGAGATCTGATCATCTGTCAATTGATCCGCCATTTCTTTGTCTGCTTAAATTTCTTGAAAATTTTTGGGGGATTTTGATTCGATGAAACGAGAGAGATGATTCTGGGAGTGGGAACTCGGTTTTGAGGTTGGGACGAAGAAAGTCAGCGTTATATATCAGCAACAAATATAAATACAGATATTTTATTATTCAATGACGGGAAAAAATTGTGGAAAAATGATAAATCCGCTAATTATTTGATTTTTTTTTTTTTTTAACATTTTGTTTTGATTCTGCGTTTTGTCCGGTCTTGATCCGGCTTCCCCGCTTTGCCCCTCTCCTTTCTCCAAATTATTATAGACTGTAGTTGTAAAAATAAAATAAAATAAAAGGTATTATTTTGGATAAAAAAAGGTATTATTTAGTAAGATTCACACAATGAATATCAATCGTTGACATGAATACATTATCGTTTCCATAAATTACATTAGTAGTTGTTTAGTATTTGATCAAAATCAATTTATTTAGAATTTTAGATCATAGGTTTGCTCTTTCATGTTTTAGTTTCAAAATAATAATAGACATTATCTTTATCTAAATCTTAATTATTATTATCTATGAAGGACTGAATTGAAAGTTGAATCACAAGACACGTTTCAAAAGTAAGGTTAAACATACATAATATACTTCGTCAAATAATGTTTGCTATATAATTACCATCTATAAAAGTATGTATTTGTCTTACAATCATATTTCTCTTTTAGATACCTATTTTGTATCAATTGTACTAAACGGTTTGTTCATGAGTATAAATATTAGCTAAAAATAGCACGAGACAAATGAAACAACAAATATGTGACAAATTGTTTTTACACGTGAAATGTTAGAGAAAAGGTTAGAGTTAATTGAAACATGATACGTGAATGGACTAAATATTTATTAGATCAGTACATAACAGTTTAACTTGAATAAGTAGAATATTGAAATTAACTCATTCAATACAACAGACCCTTTGTATTGGTCACTCACTACACCCTCTTCTACATTCCTTTTATTTCACTCTCTTTACTTTTCTTTTGATCTTCGAGTTTTCTATGTAAAATTATCTAAATTTATGTTAAAACGAGAATTTTTGAAAGGGCTCTTCAATGAAGATGATAATAAGTAGTTTTAATATATATTCTTTATCAAGTACCAGTATTTTTATAAACAAATGTATACACGAGACAAAAAACCCCTATCTGTGAACTATTACATAAGCGTCAAGGTGTAAAAAATTTATAAATTCATGTAATGTGTTATCACTTATCACAGAGGTTTTCTACTTAAAAAAAAAAAAAAAAACAAATAACTATCATTCTTTCATGTGAATCACTGTCGAATTCTATAGCACATAAAAAATAATAATAATAATAAAATAAAAAAATAAAAAAAATTGTGCACTACTTTTTTTTTTTTATTTTTTATTTTTTAACGATTATTCGCAAATTCCAGAACCTTCCCAATATTTCCTCAGTGTCCCGAGTCCCAATTGACAAATTCCAGTTGTAATCCTACTGCTCGCTATTCCCTCTGTTTATCCTCTCACTCAGCGTTCCTTCCTCAGCTCGGTAATGGCCGCCACCGCCGCGAAACCACCGCCCACGGCGTACCTCAGCACCACGGCTAACAATTCTGCCTTTAAGCCACACGACAGTTTTTCCTTTGTTTCGTTTGGTGCACTTGCCAAAATACGCCTTGTAAAGCAATTTCGTGGTTTAACTAATACTAGTAGGAGCAGGAGTAATGTTATTTCGCCACACAATTTGGTTAAGAAATTGGGGGTATCCGCTTCAAATGGAGATACTACCGAGACCCAAGTTGAGACTCAAGAAGAAGAGCCGGTTCAATATTCCCAACCCGAATTAGAGGTATTATATTACCTCTCTCTCTTAAATTGGCATGAAGGAGGCTGAGTTGCTGAATTCTTTTTTCTTATATTAGTAAATAATTTCACTAGTAGTGTAAACTGTTTAATTCTTACAATGAAGGATAAATAGAATTAGTTAGAGTTGCTGGATTTTTTGAAGTCTTTTGGAGGATTTATTTTGTTGCGATTGATTCGATGACTAATATAAGCTCATCTTTGAACGAAATTAGCTAGCTGCCTGTGAAATATGGCACAATAAGGAGATTATTGGGTTTGATCAGTTGATTGTAGTTATAGCCTGTGAGATGTATGACCAATAAGTATCCGTTTGAAAAAGTATATAGATTATGTATGGATAATGAAATGGATATTCATTCATCGGAGATTAATTATATGAACATTGGTAATGGACGTCTTGAGACAATATGTCTTGATTATACATGGACACACGGGTTTCAGTTTGAGGACAAACTTATTTTTTTATTTCAACTTCTCAAGGTGAATCAGCTTCCTGTGTTGTTTGCATTTCCCATGAGTGTCAGCATCATCATCATCAAGTCATCTGATTAATGAATTGATTTGAAGTTCAAAGTGGACGGTTAAATAATGCAAGTGGATGATTGTGTTTTAATCTTGTTGAAGCGGGTAAGACTAAGGCATGGATCATAATATCTGACTGGGGCATGTTTGGCTAAGCGCCTAAGCCTATAAAATGAAGCAAGCTTACTTGATGAAGTGGCTAGTTGCTTTTAAGAAGAAAACATTTCATCCCTAAGACCTAAAAAGCAGCTTTTGAAGAAAAGCTAGATACTTGGGAGTTGGGAAAAGAAAGTGACGGCAAGCAAATATTTCAAGCCTCAAAGATGTTTGACTAACCTCAGTACTTCTATTTTAGGCTTAGCTACACTATTCTTGTTGTTTAGTTGCCTGTTGAATTTAAATGATCACACTCTTTACATATAGAATGTTAGATTGGGTTGTAGGCATGTCATGCTATGGAGTGCTATTTATTGGGAATTTTGGCTTTGAATGGCATTCCTCCCTTGATCAATTGTCATCGTTATTACTTATCATCAACTACTACTTGTCCCACCCCTTTCCCTCCTCTCTCTAATCTCTACATGCTTGTTTGTCTGCGCATGAGTGTTTCTCTTTCCTCCCCCTGTCTTTATGATTTTTGTCCGAGTGAGTGGGGGTAGCAATGACTATGGTACACCATTCTTGCTGATTTTTGGATTATGTAGCCTGCGTGGTTTGCTTCTCGAAGGAAAAATTAATGGGAAGAGGGCTTTGATTCTCATTATAATTTCTCCATATGTATAGCAGAGATTCTGGGCGTTCCATGAAACATCATGTTGGAATTAAGTAGATGCCTAATCTAATAGGGAGTTCCATAAGAAAATCATAATTTTGTCAAATTATAAATATGGGCAGAGTGGATAAATTCGAAGTGGATCACTCGTCTTAATAGAATTTTTTTCCTCCCTTTTCTCCTTGATTGCTCAAAATCTCCACCCATCCTCGCATGAAAAAGAGAAGGGTATAGAATTATCCTTGAGTCATGTAAATCGAAGAAGATCCTTTCTGTTATTTACATAAGTGGATCCTTTATGTCCTAGAAAAAATGCACACGAGTGGATCTTGTTGGCAATTCTTATGATGTCCACAGCAGGCATTATATCCCACTCTTACATATGTTCTCATACCAGACACATATATCCAAGTCCAAGCAACATAGCTTCTTACATTGATCTTCCTTTTCGAACCATTTTTTGAGTTTAGAACTGTTTCTGAGATATGCCCATGAGGTTTCATTACTTTATAATCCTATGTTACCTTAAATATACAGGATGGAAAGGATAATTGGTACATTTCATATACGATGCATCACCGAGAATGTTGATCTTATAATTTATTGTACATAACTTCTCCGTGAAGACATCACCACGATAATGTTCATATTTCATTGTAAAGAAATTTATTTTCGTTCATTTTATTCATCATATGGTTCTAATTTTGTTAATTTTGTAGGGAAGCTCAGATGGTGCTGTTGACACTGAAACTGCCAGTGAGAATGGTGACACAGTTGCAGAAGAACCTGCTTCAGAGGTTGTAACTTCATTAAATTTATATAGAGAGGCTTTAGCAAATAATGAAGAGGCGAAAATTGCTGATATTGAATCGTTCCTTGAATCCATAGAAGAAGAAAAAATTGAACTTGAGAGGAAAGTAGCCACTCTATCTGAAGAATTGTCATATGAGAGGGACCGAATTCTTAGAATTAGTGCTGACTTTGACAATTTCAGGAAGAGAACACAGAGAGATAGACTTTCCCTGGCATCAAATGCACAGGGTGAAGTTGTGGAAAAACTGTTGCTAGTTTTGGATAATTTTGAGAGAGCAAAAACCCAGATAAAGGTGGAAACAGAGGGAGAGGAGAAGATCAATAACAGTTACCAGAGTATATATAAGCAGTTCATGGAGATCCTCGGATCCCTCGGTGTTGTCCAGGTGGAGACAGTGGGGAAACAATTTGATCCTATGGTAAGTGACTAAGTTCCCATGTTGTACTGTTGTCAAATAATATAGCACGTGGAAGTTGCTGCTTTTCTGTGTCAATTATAAAGTTGCACTCTCCAAGTATCAACTTTCTAATATTTGTTAGTCAAGTAACTAATGATACTGTTCACAGACACTATCTTTCCATGCACCCACATGGGATGGGACGTAAGTGCTAGAGATCGGAAGAGCGTCGTGTATCAGATATCTTCCACTGATTTGAACTGCTAATTGCTGCACATTTTACTATCGTTATCCTTTTAGATCATAAGCCTACTGCCCAAGAAGCTTCTGGGTTGGTTCCAACTTCAGCTGAGTATGTATGAAATGTTTGATGATCTGTATGAACGGCATGATTTCTTAACTGCGTGCCTGTAGCCCTGTACCAATGGTTTTCGACTTTTCCTTTCTACCTAGGGCTGGGTTGCCTGGACATGCGTTTTCTTTGCCCTTGAGAGTATGTTTACTTATATCAGGGAGTAGAATCACTTGTTTTGCTTATTTTTCCTGCCTCAACATTCGCGTTTGAGTTTGCTTATCGCAGTGCCACGTCTGCCTTGATTTATATATATGTTGCTACTAATGGTATATGTAGTAAGGTGAATTGAACAAGACTCTTCCGATCTATCTGTCATGTCCAATACTGCGTTCAATCACCCCTGTATATCCCTTTGATCTGAGAACAGACACCAACTTGTTTTGTTTCTTGCCAAAGTTGCACGAAGCTATTATGCGTGAGGAGTCCACAGAATTTGAAGATGGAATTATACTCGAAGAGATCGGAAGAGGTTCAAGCTTGGTGATAGACTTTTACGACCTTCTATGGTGAAGGTGTCGGCTGTTCCGATCTAAAATCCGAGACAATGGAAGCATCCGACGAAGTCAAGGAAAGCAGCGTGGACGATAGCAGTGAAGCTGGTTCTGCTGAAGAATAGTTTTAGTCACCATTTATTCAATTTTTGTGTGAGAAATTTTTACTGTAAGCGGTTAATTTTGTAGGACTTAATGTAACATGCGAGTGGCATTCGTTATATGCTTCTCAATTTGAAAAGTTTGAATCGTTTCCAATTCCATGCAAATGGAGAATGGTTGCTCGCTTGTACTCATTTTATGTAGTTTGTACCCTTCTGCTCAATCTTTCAATAATCCAAGATAATAATAATATATTTTGTAAAGAAAACGCATTTTGAGCTTTTCTAATGTTAAAAAAAAAAAAAACAAAAAAAATAAAAAAAAATGGAGAAGTTGAAAATATTGAAAACGGAGAAAACAACTTTTTTTACTAATAAAATTCATAAAATGTAAAATGAAGAGGGTATGTCTTTACGTCGGCACATTCGATATCGCCTGTTGAACTCGATACAGAAGTAATTTGTGTTTTGTTATGCACGAAGTATAATTATATGTATTATTATATATATACTACTACTAATTATTATTATTATTATTATTATTTAGAACAGAATATATGCCGTATATATTTTTGTGAATTTTTTTTACGTCAGCATCTAGTGCTGTACTGCAATCTGAACCGACTTTCCGTGAATGTAAACACAAATTAATTACTATTATTGTAAATAATTAATTAATTCGAGTTATTCTTAGACGAAAATCAGTTAGGGAACACATACCGTAGTAAATCCACAAATTTGATACGTTTCATAGCGAGTGGTTGAACTAACCAGACAACTGTTACTGGAAGGAGGAAAAAATAATAACGGACGGAGCTTTCGAAGCTGACAATCTCCCTTCGTTGTTCCAATTCACATTCACGGGTAAGTTCCCTTCATTTGTTTCTTGATTTGCTGAATTTGATTATAAAGAAACCATTTTTGTGTAGCAAACGAATGGAGGATCAAATTCAAAGTAGTTGCAGACTTGCATGTTCAATATGCCTTATAATCCTTAAAAACAGATGAAGAGAATCTCAAGGAAGAAACAGAAACCCATTTGGATGGTTCAAAGTTTGAAATAGAAAAGTTGGTTTTGTGTAAAGTTATTCTTTAATTGTTTGAGATTCTGGAGTGAGAGGGTGAAACTGATGTTTTTTAAATGCAGTACTTATGATGATTTGGTGAGCGCTTGCACTCGATTAAAATCAATTTTAGAGGTGTCAAACGGATTTCCATATAAGAAACAGGTTGTTATTGATGCATGTGAAGTGCGGATGACATTGACACGCACAGGCTGTTTGATAATATGCCTGAGAGGAACTTGGTGTCTCTGAACATCATAGCTGGGGACTTGTAGATGTTGGAGATTATGTAGTGGCATTTAGGTTGTCCTTGATGATGTGGCAAGAGTGTGTGGAAGTTGGATAGCAGACATTTGCCTGCCACAATTATTCCTTCTTCGCCTAGGTTGGAACTCATTTCTCCTGGACAGCAATTACATTCTTGCACTTTGAAGATTACGCCAAAAACCGAGCAAAATTGCTTGCTCTTCTTCGATTACTAGCTAAAGTATTAAAGGGTCTGCTTTTATCCATGTTGCTTTACAAACGTCAGAGATTCTATTAATAAAATTACATTATAGTGTGTTTGATTGCATTTGTTTTCTGTGGAAAATGTCAAATTCATAGAAAAAATTCCATCTTTGTGCATTTGATAGAAAAATAAAAATGGAATTTAAATTCTATGGTATATCCCTTTAAGCACATTTTGAAACATTTCGCCTGGAATTCAATTACCACCTCCCCCCAGGTTTTTGTTTTCCATGTAAGTTGGAAAATATTTTCTTTTCCATCTTTTCGTATCAAATACACCCAGTGATTGTTTCTTCCTCTACCCTCTTGTGTTTGACAACAACTTAGTGTGGGTCTCACCTCATAAAACTTTGGGTTAATATGCCATTGAAACTCACCTGTATAAATAGTAATCGAAGAGAAGCAGGCAATTCTGTTTGATTTTAGCCAAAAGGTATGTTAGGAAAAGTATTTCGTACAACTAGTATTTATTAAAGTATTTTATCAAACTGTATCTGTAATTATTGAAGGGCCAATGCATCACAATCACAGTTTGTACCGAGGAAAAGAAATTGTATCCCTCAAATACAATTACATATATTTTTCAGGCATTTATATTGGTTGAGAAGCATATCCTAGATAGTTCTGCTCATCTTTAAATATTGTGATATCATGTGTAGGTAACAGACTATAATTGATCAAAGTGGGTCATAGGGCAACATCTTATTCAATCACAAAATTGAAGGTGAGATCTGAAAGGAGGTGAAACTAACCAGAAGTACTTTCCACATCCCATTTTGATGTCTAAAATGGAGAAGTCCTCAGCCATCATTTCAGAAGGACAATACACATACGTGAATGATATGAACAAGGGCCCCCCTGAAGCAATTGACATCCACCATGTCACCATTGCAAGAAGCAGTGCAGAAAGTTACATAGTCTACATTTTTATCCTGCTTTCTGCCACTTTCTGCTTCTCCTTCTCCCACAGGTATACTTTATACGGATTCCCATGTTCATATAAAGAATTAGCTTTGTGCTTCAAGATCTCTTTTACTCTGATATAATTTCTATTGAGCCTTACTCATTAAATGGTATCTATCTTTTCGTATTCTTGCTTCCTTTTCGTCTTTCAACTAAATTAAATTCTATCCTTCTGAGATCTAGTCTGCTTGAATAAATCTATTGCCTCATTTATCTATTGACATATATGTCCTTTTGTGTTCTTGGAATTTAAATTCCTCCTAGTTTTGTGTATCTATGCCACTTTTGGTTCTTCACATTTAGTTGCATGATTAAAGATGCGTAAATAGAACATGCTAAAAGCCTAAAACAGGGAATAAATAAAGCAAGAAAAAACTGAAATTTATCTCAGCTAACACTTTGATGAACATGCAAATATATTCTGAATATTTTTTTGTTTATATTACCCCCGAAGGCAAATTCTAAGTTCCTATACACCTTTTCTCTTGAATTTTGCAGAGGGAGATTTAAGTTGCAATTTATCTCTAGATTCATATATCTTGCAATTATATTGTTCAAATATGAAGGGATTATCATCATTGCAGGACCAGTCAATTGGCTTACTTTTTAGCTTTTTGTTGGCTGCATTCCTTGTGAAAGTATTTCAAGGAAAACGAGTTGAGAAAGGTACGGATCCTGGAACTATGTGAATTGACATGTAATTGATTAGGTGAATGCTTCATTTTTGTATGAACTAATTGTTGGGATATATTGCTGATATCACATCGAACATGCTGTTACTCAACTAATTTCATTTAAATTTACATTTTTGGATAAGAAATAACTTCAGAAATATATCAATTAGATCACTTTTCTAATCGTTTGGAACTGCGGAACCATGTTAATCCATCCATAGGTGAACAAATGTCTGTCAATCATTAAGTTTCCACCACGTTCTAATTCCTTCATGGTGTTCCTTCTTCAACTTATTGATCTCTTGAGTTTGAACCTTAGCAGGTTGATTTAATTGGTAAGGGACTTCATTTCAGTTTTTGAATCGCAAACTCCAGCCTAAAATTAGAGCATGCTAGTTTCTAGGATTTTAATGGTCCATTTGATTTTAAGGAATTAGCAGCTATTTACAGCTTACAAATTCGACCTTTTTTTTTTTAAACCACAACTTGAGTGGGTGGCATTTTAATATTTCAATGTCAAAGAAGAAAGAGATACTGTTTTGAAACTATAAAGCACAGGACGATTGATCCTTGTCTAAGCATTTGCCACGTCGCTTGGAATCCAAGTGTTGAATCTTATTTGGCTTTGTAATATTTTCTATCACTGTTTGCTTTAGGAGTGTGGAGACTGCAACTTCATGCTTGCATAAGACTTCTTATGTGCTGTTCAAAAAGTTCTTTCTATCTATAAAGAGTAGAGAGGCATTGGATTCCGTATGCTTAGTCTTTTTCATTTTTGTCTGTGTAACAGAGTCTGTTATGATTTTGCCTGCCCTTGGGGTTCAGCTTGAGACTACTTATAGAAGGTACCATGTAATTGGTATAACATTATTATTTTATTATTTTCCCGCAATGCATTTAAGTATCATCTGAAATTATTTAAGCTCTATTTTTCACATCTTTTAATCTTTAGTTTCATTCTTCTTTTGGGGTGGGTGTGTGTGGGGTGTCTGGAACCTTATCAATGTATTAGGTTGTAGAAAGAGGATGAGTTCTTTTTCAAAATTGGGGAAAATTGATTTTTTGGGGAATCTGCTGGTAAAATTGATCCGGATGGCAAATTTGCTTTCTGTCTATTTTCTCCATCTCGTGTTTCCATATGCTGCTGATATGTGCAACTCTCCTAAGTTGGAACTTCATTTTCCTCGCACTAATCATACCCGCCTTTTAACCTTTTACGATTCAGTGGAAGAACAGTTCGCCGATTTGTTCCTATCAGTAAGATCTTGAAACCGGTGTTAAATGAATGTGTGACCCCAGTTACTTGTTACTGGAGCTTGTCTCTAATAATACGTGAAGAAGAAGAACTCTTACTTGTTTTCAAGGTAATTATTGTTCCCCAAGTTTGAACTTCTTGGCAAAATTAAGTACAGAATTTCAAACTAGACAATGGATGTGTTATTCTATAAAGTGGCACTATTTTCTTCAATTCCTTTTGTTCCTCATGCGTCATATATACTTGTTGGCTTAGTTCAGGAATCTCCGACCTCCAATTGCAATGTTAGTACCCGTCTGGAAAGCTCTCTGCAATGCTGTTGTCAGTGAATAAATCACCATTGTACATTCACCTATGATGTCTGATAATGTATTGGTATGTGATTACTATTGCTTATTTTCCGCATCAAGGAGATTATTATTAATTTAAAATCAGATCTGTATGCCAACATGATGTGCTCATTTGTGATTTTTGTTCTTTCAAATAATCAAGGACCAGATTCTGAAAGCTGTCCTGTTTTATTCAAGAAAGAATGTCTTATGGTAGGGTAGTTGACAGAGTAAATGCTTATTGAAGTTGAATTTATTTGCTGAAATCAATATTCACATTCGGGTTTACTATATCACGGCGCCATGTCTGCCTTGATAGATGCAACTACTAATGGCATGTTTAGTGAGGTGAATTGAACAATACCTTGTTCTTGATCCTCATTTAAGTCCAGTACTTCATCTGGCCACCCCTATACGTCCCTTCGATCTGGTAACCTTTTTTTAAACACCAATATTTCTTGCCAAAATAACAGGAAGCTATTATTATATATGAGGACTCCACAGAATTTGAATATGATATCATACTCGAAGAGTATCAGAGAAGGGGTTCAAGCCTGGTGACAGACTCTTAACAACCTTTGATGGTGAAGGTGTCGGCAGGTCTGTAAAAGTCCGAGACTGTTGGGGAAACCGATGAAAAGTCGATGAATGCAGTGTGGAGGATAGCACTGAAGGTAGTTTTGATAAAGAATAATTAGTAACCCTTTGTGTGAAATTTTTGCTGCAAGCTGTTAATTGTGTAGTACTTGAAAGTAACATCATGTCTTTTAGTTCTATTGACATATGTTGATAACTATCTAAGATCGTTATAGCATCATATACATTCGTTAAGAGTTCAAAGATTATTTTGGTTTTCGTTAAGGTTTTATTACTACATGATAGGAATAGGATCCGATGGTGCTTAGCCTCAATTTGACCATAGAGGTCAAACCCATTATCCTAAAGCGAGAGTTCCTTTCACCGTCTCTTTCAATAAATAAAAAATTGACACATTATTTAACTATATCATTTTTTTTCTGTTTTGGATATAGCCTTAGTCAATTCCTTTATAAACCTAATCACCCCCAAATTATATTATTATTCTCAAATTATAGACCATTTGCTTTCTTTGTTGAGAGAGTAATTGAATTTTCATTTTTCTAATACATACTCTGTACATTTTGTTATATTGAAGCAAAGTAAATACTTGATATGATAAATAAATAAAGGTATCTTAAATAAGAAGTACAAAAGTGAATTTATTAAATTTTATAGAACCGAAGGAGTAATTTTTAAGTATTATTATTATTATTTCTGATTTTGCAGAATAGTAATTGATCAAGCTCTTTTTGGATCTCTTTTGGGATTGATAAGTAGGAAAAAGTCAAAGATGATTGCTCGTATTTATGATTGATTTCCATCCAATTTCACCCTCGAGCACGCGTCTTCAAGTCATTTTCTCTTTGCCTAACTTTTCATAAAAAAAAAAAAAAAAGACAAATTGGAATGGTTTAAAACTTAAAAATGATGAGCCGAGCATGAATAGCTTGGCTCGTCGAGGCTTTTTGCCAAGTCTAGTGCCGTTAGGAAGGGTACGAGTGTTAGAAATTTTTTTTTTTTAAGAAAAGTAATTAAAAGCTCAATTTTGTTAGTGTTCAAATTTTTTTTTTTAATGTCATCGTCCGGAGGATGTATGGTGGAAAAATAAGTAGAGATTTAAAAGAAATTTTAGAAATAATCTTTTACAAAAAGATATCTAGGGGTTGTTTGACCCTCTTTATTTTTTTCTTTATAAATTTATCTATTATGATTTGACTGTTAATTTGACAATTACTCAACAATCACCACATATTTTAAACTTCAATTAAATTTCTACTACTCATTTTCACTCATTATAAATTTTCTTTATAAATTAAAAAAATAAAAATCTTCAAAGTTCTCAAAAAGATTACTTGTGAAAAAATAATTGCCAAATAGAAAGCTATTGGATAATTTCTTTATGACGACGACGGCGGCTTTATTATTATTAAAGTAAAAAAATCATGTAATATCTTTTTTTTTTTTTTTCTTCTTTGAAGATAAGCACTAGACAAATGTAAAGTATCTTTCTTCGTGTCATGCACTCTCGTGCTGTGGCAGAATTGATGCCATTTTCCCTCAAATTATTTGCATAAACAATAATAAATTCGTACTAGGAACAATGTTCTAAATGCGTGAAAACGTTCTAATCAAGTTTTAAGTTTAAGCACGTTTAAAAGCATTAATAGGTTATAAAATGTGATAAATACGTGATAAAATGTAAGACGTAACTAAACTTTGAGTCCAAAATTTAAGTATAAGAATCGTCTGGGACTAAGCGAGACTTATACGAGTTTTATAGGATACAAACTATGAATAAACCAGTAATGATCTAATGTTAGACTTACGTCACTAGACGCTGAGTGTTATGTGGCATGTCAGATGTCGTGTATCTGACAGTCCACATAAACATCTGACAATATCATATTATCAGACGTCTGATGTTATATCATTTTCAATGAACATACCGAATCAATATTCCATTTTTTAAATCAATTTCGTTTAAGAATTTTTTTAAATTAAAATATTTCACGTTTTCTGAATAACAGTGTCTCCCCCTTACCTAACCTTGTGCATCTGCGCTTTTGACCTTAACTACTCTCCCCCAATCCCTTCATTCCACCAACCCACATTTTTTTTTTCTCTATTTGTTTTATTTTTTATTTTTATTTTTCGATAACCTCTAAAAAAGTATAACTATGTACATCAAATTATACATAGATTCACTTATATAACAGCGACAATTTTTTGAAGTAGAAATCGATTTAAAAATTTAGAGAATAAGACAATAGCAGTTTAAAGAATAATAATAATAATAAGACAATTATAGAATATTTTGAAGATTGATTGATAGTTATATTTTCTTTTTTGTACACATAGAAGACAATATGACCTCTTTACTATTGGTTATTATAGAGTAGCGGCCTATATAATAATATACTAATATTGTTGTTTGATTCAAAAGTAAATTTTTAAAAAATAATTCTTTCAGAGAGAGAATCAGTATTAAGAACTAATGAAGTTGAGTGGCACACAAGATGAAATTTTATGAAAAAAATGTTGTTGAAGTTGCATTGTAGAAATTTTTCGTTATAATTTAATATAGATATATAAAGATTCCAATTAATCATGTGAATAATTCAACTCAAATATATATCTCAAGGGAAAACTAATTCAATTTAAATAGACAGAGAGGAAGGAGAAGGGGAACAACAAACCCTAGTGAAAATGATAAAATTAATTACTCAAATATGCAAGGATTAAACTGTGCAAAATAAAGAAGTGAAGCACTAAATTAAATAAACACAATAGAGACTAAACTAAACTACTCCTAAAAAATGAACTTTTTTCTTTTTTGAATTACAAAGAGATCGGAAGAGCACACGGGAAATCGAACTCTGGTCTAAGGTGTAGAAAGCCAACTAGAATGTCATAAGACTAAATGAGTCTGGGCAACTCTAACAAATGAATTAATCGAGTCTTCTATATTTATTATTACTTGTCAATTCCTTCACGATTTGTCAAGTATTAAAAGTTCATTTAAGTTGGGTGAAATATTTGAAATAGAAACCAAGAAAATGTTAGGTGGCATTACATGCAATAGACAATTAACGGTCCGTGGTCCATGTTAATGGAAATTAATTTTGTAGATTTATAACCCAAAATTTTCTACGAAGCCCCAGTATGTAGATTGTTATGCAGACTGCAATTATAAAAAGAAAGGAATCTACAAATGGATTTTTATTTATTATACTTCATTCGTCCTACAAAGATATATCACTTCTTTTATTGAATTTGTATTTAATTTTTGTTTTCCATGTTTGCACATAGTTAATTAGTCATTTAAATTACGCAGATACCAAAATACTGAGCAAAATGAGCAAAACAATTTACCACATTTAATGTCGGCACTTGAAACCAGCCTTTCACATTCACCTTAATTAACATTAATCCACATATTTTGTTCATTGGCGTTAATTTCAGATCATTAATTAGACAAAAGAGCTAAAATAAAAAAATATAAGTAAAACTAAAATAAAAAAATATAAGTAAAATTAAAATTTGTGAAAATACATACTGTCCTTTTTTGGTGGGATGAATGTCAATTTTGTTCACCCATTCACTGTGGGTTGGGTAACACTGCCCACTTCTGACGTGGCGCATACATGACCAGACGTGACGTACATATGACCGCTTTGTGTGTTGGCTATATGTATGTCACATTAGAAGTGAGCGGTATTAGACCGTCCACAGTGAGTGGGTGAACCGGACTCGGATGAATGGAGTAACTATTAGGGAGTTTCTATTGGAGATCATATAATTGATAATTCCAAAGAAAAACTGTTCATAACCCTTCAAAGAAAATGAGTCCTTTCAATTTGATGAGTCCTTTTAACTTATTGAAAGTTTTGTTAAAAAAGTTCACACACACGTGATACACATAAATACATGATATATATATTTGAAATATAAATGACTTTAATTTGAATTACACATAATAGATCTCGAGTGAGAAATTTTTGAAAATTTTCCTCAATTTGAAAAGTGCAATTATTTTTTTCACTTTCCCAAATTGAATGTGACCTAAATGGCCAACCACTCAACCGTTAGTTAACATAATACATCGGAATTATTTTCAAAATATATATTGTACTTCAAATGAAGTCACTATGCAATAATTTTTCGAGCTGTTGGAATTCTTTCGTCATGAAATAATGAATGGCATTAAATCGATATTAATAATTCATTTCTAATATATAGTAAAAATAAGAAAATTATATGTTCGGTGATTAATGCAGAAAAGTATGCTCGTCCTCTTCTTTATTTTTCCATCTAGTTTTTTTTATTTATATTAATTGTTAGGGTGATCTTGTTTTTTAAAGTAAATTTAACGATCAAAGTCAGTGGAATCAATGGGGACATAATATTGCAAAAAATGAAATATTAGGAACGCAGGAGGCCGAAAAAGAATAGATACAAAATTGTATAAAAATTAGAGGACTAGGGATGTATATATGTAAATTACACAAACTAGTTAATAAGTCAACTTTTATTTCAATCTCTCATATTTTTTCATGCAAAAATTTTTTTTTTCACTTCTTTCTCTAATCATCTCTCTCTAAACTAGACATTGTCTCAAGAAATTGCTTCTCAAAAAAATTTAAATAGGTTCACCTTGTGATTTGTGAATGCTTAAGATACAATTTAGTTAAGTCTTTTAAGGCAAATCATTCGCCTGGATCAGATTTCAAGAGTTGAAAGGTGGTCGTTATTAAATCAATTTGGAGTAAAAAAATTAAGTTTTACTCACAAAAGCTAAGATGGTTAGAGCATCTCCAATTCAAATGTGTAGTCTTGAAACATGGTAGAAGAGAAAAAATAGACACATAAAATATACAAATTCTATTTTTTTCTCTTTTCTTACATCTTTCTTTCTTAATTATCCATATTTTTTTCATAATATTCTTGACATTTTCTACAATTAGACACTATCAAAGACATTATAGAGAAAAATAGAAAATAAAGAGACAAAGAGGTGAGAAAGAAAAAGAGAGAAAATTACCTCCGGTATCACAACGATGGTCTAATTTTACTTTTCTATCCGTCTCAAAATATAGTCAAATTTTCTATTAAAAAATAGTTGAAATATTAATTTTTTATACTCCTATTTAATGCTCATTGTAATCAATAAAATACTACTCCATCTAACTCATAAAGATATTCCCCTTTTATTTTTCGCATAGATTAAGAAAACATAATTAATGTTGTCGAAAATGTATAATTTAAAAATATTTTTCCTAATATGTTATTTGATTTGTTTGATATTTCACTCTAAATATTATTTATTGTTAATTACCATACATAATAAATATGGTATTTTAGAAAATTCAAAAGTTAAATAAGGAAAAAGAGTATATAATTTAAGACGGATAAAAAATAAATAGAGAAATATTTTTTTTAAACGGATGGAATCCTACATTTAAAGTAGTAATTGTGAAAATTAAAATTGAACCATTTTAGGTATTTATCTCTCATTTACACGTCATTCGAAAATTGAAGATAAGCTTAGAATTCATTTTGAACCAATTCGGTGTGGTCATCACTTATCAATAGATCAAAAAGCATAAGTTGATCATTCATTATCACGTCAAGATGGGAATTATGATCAACATGGAAGAAAAGTTTACATATTACGATGTGGAAAGAAAGTGCGCCGTTCATAAAAAGGGTTGAACTATGGGAACCTAAAAAACGGGGGCGGGTTGGTGGGTACTTGTTCCCATTCTCCAGCTGTCCGTTTACATTTTGTAATCCACCAATTATTTTATGAACCACTCAGACTCCACTCGGCCATGCATGCACCAATCGCCTTTCTGGGTCTCTTTCCCTGGCCAATCTCCCTCTCTCTCTCTCTCTCTCTCTCTCTCTCTCTCTCTGTGGGTGGTGAGCTGGCGTGTCCGAAGCAATTCCTGTTCAGAAACTCGAAACTCATCAATAAAGAAAGCCCAAGTAAGCACCTTTAGATGTTAGTCTACGTTTCTTGATTTCATAGAGTCAGGCTCTGTGTATCTCTCTCTGTTCATTTATTGATCTCAAGCAAACCAGCTATGGATTTTGATTGGTATAAGTGTTTCGGGGAAATAATATCTAACTAAAGAGTTCTCGATTTCAAATCTCTAAGCAGAAATTTCCCAGAGGCTTTGGCCAAAAACAGTTAGAATCTCCCCCTCGTCGACTAAAGACTAACGTTTTAGAAAAGGTAGTTCAGATCACTAGATTCTCCTTTTCTTTGAACAGCTAATAATACAGCCTCCAAAGTATTTATGCTTCCTTAATAAAAGATGTGAAATTTCTAATTTAAAGCAAATCACTAGAAAAAGAAGGGAATAAATTTTCGAAAGTACCTCAAAATGGATTTCTGAAAGTAATCTGGGTTACTCTTCAATAGATGGTGCATTTATTTGCTTAATTTGGGGATTGATGAGTAGAAATTCGTTTTTATGTCAGATGATTATATTCTTTTTTCTTTTTTCCTTTTCGATGGGAGATAATTATATTCTTCTTACCACAGTTTTTGTTCGAAAAAAAGGGAGATAGAGCAGATTTGGGACCTTCTGGCTTCATTACAATTTATATGTTGCATAGTTAAAAATAAAACATAAGAAACATGCTTTTTAGAACACTGCTTGAGAGTTGAGCCGTCGGAAGAGACTTTAAAAAAGAAAAAAAAAAACGTGTATATGATGAGATCTAATAAAGTAGGAAACCATTTTTATTTTTCTTTCTTGGGTTGTGGAAAAGTTAGATATTTGACTTACTGATTCTTCTCCTTGATAGAGCCATGGATAATGGCATTCAAGAGCGACTGCTTGGTAATGGTTCGGAAGGAAAAGAGGTGGTCGACTTGAAAGCAAAGGTTTTGGACGAATCCAAGAAGATATGGAGGGTGGCATTGCCTGGCATGATAGCAAGAGTGTCTTCATTTGGTCCGATCTTAGTCACTCAAGCATTTATGGGACACATAAGTTCTTTAGACCTTGCTGGTTACGCCCTCGTTCAAACGCTTAGCGTTCGATTTGTCAATGGGATTCTGGTAACTTGTTGTACCAAATCTTGTGCGAAAATCCATTGAGTCTTGTAATTGAATGAATGAATTTGTAATTTTGCAGATAGGAATGTCTAGTGCTACTGAAACGCTTTGTGGACAAGCATATGGAGCAGGACAGTACCACATGTTGGGCATTTATTTGCAACGATCATGGATTGTTGATTTCATCACATTGACGATCTTCTTGCCGATTTTCATCTTTGGGGCGCCCCTGTTTCGACTGCTTGGTGAGGAAGAAGGCATAACCAGATCAGCCGGGTACATCTCTTGGTGGTTTATCCCAATGGTCTACAATTTTGTTTTTGCATTGACAATGCAAATGTATCTACAAGCACAGCAAAAGAATGTCATCGTTGCATGGCTATCGGCTATGCAATTAGTAATACACGTAGCTTTGTCTTGGCTATTTGTGAATCAATTTCAATGGGGAGTCAATGGGGCGATGGCAGCACTATGCATATCGGCCTGGTCCCTAGTCTCTGGAGAACTCGTATACGTTCTTGGCGGATGGTGCCCTCGCACGTGGACGGGTTTCAGTTCAGCTGCTTTTAAGGATATTTTTCCTGTGATTAAGCTCTCAATATCATCTGGTGTGATGGTTTGGTAAATCTTTTTCCTTGTCATCAATTATGCCTAAGAGCCTGTTCCATTTGCTTGCCCTGTTCTTTTACTTATTTTTGCCATTGGCTTGCCTTGTAGCTTGGAGTTGTGGTACAATTCGATTCTAGTCTTGTTGGCCGGATACATGAATAACGCAGAGGTTGCGATATCTGCCTTTTCTATTAGGTGAGTCCACGTTACTAGCTCGATAATATGCTTGCTTGTTTGGTTCGGGTGGGTATTAGTTTTTCATTTTCCCCTGTTGGATGACCTCATGATTGAGCTGAAATTTACAGCCTTAACGTCAATGGATGGGAATTCATGATATGCCTCGGTTTTCTTGG
>CAVNYN010201756.1:0-29461 GCA_963692815.1 Nyctanthes arbor-tristis
TCAGACTTGATTTTAGCAAACAACTTCCTAGCAAGAAAGGAAAAACTACATTGCTCTTCCGATCTAAAGAGAGCTTGTTAGCAAAATAAATATAGATCCTCTTATTGATAAATTTACTAAAGTAAAAAAATCGTCGTGTTTAACTCAACTTTTTAGTTTAGTGAACTAGACTTTGAGTTGTTGAACGCTTTTTTTAATATACTTGACTTTGTGTAATCTTTTGAAAAATGAGTATTCATAGACTTCTTCGAGTTATCGATCTGGCTCCCCCCTCTCTTATCGGTTGGCTACGCCATTGAATACCACGTGTAACGCACATGCCCGTTATTAATTACTAGTTATATAAAGTGGGACAAGCATTTACTCGCCTCTTTTGTTGATGAATAAGTATTCTTTATTATTAAATTTGGCTCCAACATCTTAATTGAATAAGAGCACTGCTCAGTACTCTTAGAGCACTGAAGTTTTTTTTCTCCTATGTGTTGCATAGAGAAAGAGGGGAACAATGATAAAAGAGACGAAAATTTTACTCGTATGCACATGTATGTCTTATTTATATAGTCAAGTTTTTTTTTATATATGCCCTAAATATGTAGTTTTATTTCTATTTCAAAGGGTTTGCTCTATACCATGTCCATAAATGTTATAATACTATTAATAACTCAAAAATTAATCATTAAATTAAGTTAGGAATTGGATTCGGCTAATCAGCGCTATATAACCATATTATTTCACCTTATTGCGCAATCTAACATTAACCTTTGAAATTTAATGATTCTAACTCTAAATCTTACCTTTTCGAGCAATCTAACCTATTTAATTTAAAAAGACTATAATGCCCTTTAATTCTAATTTAATTAAAAGTTAGTAAATAAAAATAGATGAAAAGGAAAAAAAATATATAATTTGGTTGTATTAAAAAAATTAGTTTGAGAATTTAGTGATGGTAATTGGGGACAATTGATCTACTTCATAATCCTCCTAGAGTAGAGTAGTGAGGACAAAATTGATATGTGCGTTGGGGAATGCAGATCGACTTTTTAACATGTCTATCAATTCTTTGTTATATTTTTTCTGCTGTCTAAAATTTTTTCTCATTTATATTACATTTATATTAGTTTTAATTAAACGTATGGTTGCGAGTGGATTAGCGTGAACATTAGTCTACCCTACTTCCCAGGTTTGTAGACGGAAAAATACTGCTCCATCAGCGTGGATCCCATTATGTTCAATGTGAATAAAGTATTTTAACCATTACTATGTACAAGGAACCCAGTAATATTTCAAAAAGAAATACTAAAAGTTACAACTCGTGAACATGACTTATTTATTTTTATTTATTTATTGCACGTTAATTTTAATTTATTTAGAATTTGAAGGTATTGTTGGCTTTTTAAGTCAAAAATGTTATATTGCACAAAAAATGTGAGATTTAATGTTAGAATTGTCAAGTTTAAAAGGATAGGGTTAGACTGTACAATAAAATGAAAAGTTAATGTTAGATTACGCCAATCAGCTAATTGGATTCACAAATTTTACTTTCTTACCAATATTTTTAATTCTTGTTAAAAATAGGTGAACCAAATAATTAGGACAAATGGAGGATTATATCCCACACTCATAGGTTGCTAATATATCACTTCTGTCTCACAAAAATAGCCCACTTCCTATTTTCACATAAAGACTCTCTTTCAAAAACTTCGTTCCTATGTGGTATATATTAATACATTGCATCCTTGCATGTCATATGGGTGAGAAGTTTTTTAACTAAAATTTTAGGAAGTTTTTGAAAATTTTCATTCTCATAAATTAAAAAGTTCATTTAAGGGGTTTTTTTTGAACATTACAAAAGGATTGTAGGGGAGGGGAATCAAATTATTGACTAAGGGTGTAAATAACTAATAAGGATGTCACTAGACTACAAATATCTTAATAGTTCATTTAAATTAAAAAAGCAAATTTAAGATTATTTTTCAACTGTACCATTTTATTTAGAGTAATGCTATTTATCTAAACTAGAGACCAATCTCCAATTTAGTTGGTAGTACTACATTGGGGGATGAGTGGAGATGTATAAATACATCAATCATTAATTTATTTAAAGGCCAATAAAGAAATGATAACTAGATTGGAGACCAGTCTCTAGTCTAGATAAATAGCATTATTAGTTTATTTATTAATTATTCTACTTTAATAATTATATTTTATTTATTCTAAACATATGTTCCACTTTTTATTTGCGAAATGTCTCAAATGTATAATCCTCTTTCCATATTAAAAAGTTTAATTTATATTATTTTACTCATCGATCCCTATTTAATACTTTAGTTATAACTACGGCTAATTGGCACAATATAACCCTAACGTTTCATTTTATTGTGCAAGCTAATCATAACCTTTCAAATTTGGCAAATACAGCTTTAAATGTCATCTTTTTGGCGCAATTTAACCTTTGTATTTCGAAAGGATAATAATACCCCTCATGTTCTAATTTAGTTAAATTTAGTCTTAAATAAATAAAAAAAATAATGAACATTAAATTTTACTATTTCTTTTTGGAACATCATCAAATTCATGTAATGATAACAAAAAATACATGATTTGTTATGAATTCAATAGGAACCCTCCTCTGAATGAAATAATATTTTTAAGAAACGCAATCTTGCAAAGCTGGATGGACCCATGGTGCCCCGCCCTGCTCGACTTACGATGATTCGTTTAACTAAAATGAATAGAAAATATAATATAAGTGTGAAAACTTTTGAAAACGACAAAGGGTATAACAAATTATATCGATAGACGAATAAAAAAGTCTAGCCGACTGCCCTACCTTCATATCGATCTGATCTATACGTAGCCAGCATTAAGCAGGTAGAGGAGTGTATTCATCTGCCCCATTGTCATCGCTAAATTCTCATTAGTTGATTTTTTTAAATATAACAAAATTATATTTTTTCTTTAGTTTTGTCTATTTCTTATTTAATAGTAATTTTAATTTCAATTAAAATTTCAGGATATTATAATCTTTTTAAGTTAAAAATGTTAGATTGCCAAAAAAAAGTGATATTTGATGTTAGAATTGTCAAATTTTAAAGGTTAAAGTTAGATTATATAATAAGATAAAAAGTTATGATCAGATAGCTCTAATTAGCCTTATAACTACTAATTTTGAATTATCATACTCATTAAATAGGGATATATTAACATCATGAATCACAAAAGTGAACATTTCCAATGTATTTCTTAATTTTTGTAAAAAAGTTAAGTAGACTATATATTTGAGATGGATATAGTATTTACAGTCTTAAGAAGAAAGTATTCTAAAATTTAAGACAGATGAAAAAAGAATATATATTTTGTAAGAAAGAGCTAGCACATACCCATGGCCTATAGGTGTCGGATGTGTATAATAAAAAATTTTTGATGAAAGATAATAATAATAATGCATTAAAGTTCATGAACTATGTAACAATGGAAAGATAATAATAATGTCTTTACAGCATATATCTAAACACATCATTTTAGTTGCAGCGACCTATGTTAGCCCCGTAAAATTTATACGACGTCTCTAGATACCTGAAATCGTTTATGACACTTGATTTTTTATAATTTCTAAAGAAATTAATGAGTTCGAATTTCGATTTTGTGCGCCCATCAGGTAGATGCGTAGGCAAAACCACACCCCCCCCCCCCCCAAACCAAACCCCACAGTTCTGGACCCGGATTCTTGTTCCGGAGATTTAGTAGTCCTGCTCCTGCCTCAACATAAAATTCAAGTAAGCGATTGGTTTAGATCCTTTTATTGTGTGTTTAATTTAGATTTTTGAGAATTGATTTTATGAAAAAAATAATTTTTTGAAAAAATGTATTACTGAAAAGTAAGGAAAAATTATAAATTTACATGTTAGATTATTTTAATAAATAAATGTATGCTTGTAAATGACTTTAAGTGAAAATTAATTTTGGAAAATCTTTATCAAACTAAATTATTTTAAAGTGGTTTGAAATTTTTCTAAATCAAATTAAACAATTTGATTTTTTAAACCAATGAAATCAAACTACATATTTTTTTAGTTTGGCAATGGAAAAAAAAAAAGAAAGAAATTAGTACATTCTAGATGAGTTAAAAAAAGTATTCATCTAAGACTTTTGAGTTAAAGTATAAACATTAGCATAATAGTATGTTAGTACCATAAAATAAAATATTAATTGCTGGAAGTTGTTTCTTATATAATAATAATTTTTTTTTGAAAGAATAATAAATTTTTTAACTTACTTTTAATCATAATAGTAAATATAAATATCAAAAACGTAATATATTAATAATAAATAGAAAAGATATGTTGGCAAATAATTAGAAAGGGTCGTGTTTGAAAGTCAAAGAGTAACTAATAGTGAAATCGTGATTGGTTGGTTCAATGAGTAAATAAAATGAATTTTTAGTTAACTGGATTTATTGGAAAATTGGATTGGAGATCATCGACCAAACATTTATGTCATAATTTTTTTTATAATTTCGCTGGTTGGCTGTTTCAAACAATTTGATAAAATTAAAACCTAAATGAAATCATTTCAAAACAATGGGGTTTAAATCAAAACCAAGTGATAGACGGGTTCACGTGTACCTAACCAACACCTCCGATTTAATTCCACGATTTAACGGTTTACATATACAACTCTTTGTATTAAGATTTAACTCGAACACAACTCTTAAGCTGTTTTTATCTTTTTATCATATGGGGCACGTCTATGGACTCCAATTTGACCGATAACACTAAAGATTAGCATGGATGCTGAATTTCTAACAAATTTCATGAAAATTTCTCGAGTACTTGCACAAAAGTTGAGATACATGTGATATTATTAAATTATTAAAAGTTATCATTGACCACTAAAATTAGAGCTTGTTTGATATTTTTTTTCTATTATAATTTCAACTACAATTAATTTGACTATTTGATTTGATAACTATTTAATTATAACTATATATTTTAAATATTTTTACATTTCCAAGACAAAGTGTTTAGTTAAAAGTTGAATTATAATCTGGATTATAATCTACTACGTGACATGATTTTATTAGTTACTTTTTGTAAAAGGTAAATAATTACGGTTTGACTTTTACTTTTTGACTTTTTGAAAAAAGTGAAATCAATAAAATGATGTCATGACAGATTATAATCCCTGTCCACCTTTTTTCTCATTATAATTTCCCTAAAACTTGCTCAATAACAAGAATCAAACAACCTCTTAGTGTGTAAACGCTTCTTCATAAAAAAAATAGTGTGTAACACACTTTCCTGCAAGAAAATCAAAAGTTCCATTCCACACTCAACAGTCGTAGCTTTCATCGCTATAAATAAATCTGCCTCTCAGATGATTGCTTCCAGGTTCCTCTACCACCACCATCACCACCATGACCATGGAAGCTTCATCATCTTGGACTCCACTTGCAGTAGCATGGCTTACCATACTAGCCCTCTTCCTTTTCACCAGATTTCTTGGCCGGAAAAAGCTCAATCTACCTCCCGGCCCGAAACCATGGCCGATCATAGGAAACTTGAACCTCATAGGCTCCCTCCCCCACCAATCTCTCCACCAGCTCTCACAAAAATATGGCCCCTTAATGCATCTCCGGTTCGGATCTTTCCCGGTGGTGGTCGGGTCCTCGGTCGAGATGGCTAAGATTTTCCTCAAAACCATGGACGTCACTTTCGCCTCGCGCCCCAAAACCGCCGCCGGAAAGTACACCACCTATAATTACTCCGACATAACCTGGTCCCCTTACGGGCCCTACTGGCGCCAGGCCCGGAAGATGTGTCTGATGGAATTATTCAGCGCGAAGAGGCTGGAATCTTACGAGTATATTCGGGTCGAAGAAATGAGATCCCTTCTCCGGGAACTTTCCAAGTTAGCCGGAAAACCCATTTTCTTGAAAGATTATCTTTCAACGGTGAGTCTGAACGTGATCAGCCGAATGGTTTTGGGGAAAAACTATTTGGACAAATCGGACGAGAATTCTATCATTGCCCCCGAAGAATTCAAGAAGATGTTGGATGAACTCTTCTTGCTTAATGGGGTTCTGAATATCGGCGATTCCATCCCTTATCTTGATTTTCTTGATTTACAAGGATATATTAAAAGAATGAAGAATGTTAGCAAGAAATTTGATCGGTTTTTGGAGTGTGTTCTTGATGAACATAATGCTCGGAGGAGAGCGACAGAGAACTATGTAAGCAGAGACATGGTGGATGTTCTTTTGGAACTTGCAGAGGATCCTAATTTAGAGGTCAAGTTAGAGAGACATGGAGTCAAGGCTTTTACACAGGTATGGATCTTGAATCTTGATTCTTGTTTCATTATTATTCATGAATTTTGTATAATTGAGAGAAATTTTTGTGTATCTGTTATAAGAACTGATCACAACTCGTCTAGATTGAGAAAATCTTCAATAGGACCGTCGCATTATCAATCAACCACCTCATCCACTGGTTGGGAGAGAGAAATTTGATGTCCGAAGTAACTCTACCTTATTGATACTGTTCTACCATATGAACACTTTAGTATGAGTGAGCTAATGAAGACGCTGACATGTAGGACATGCTTGCGGGTGGAACCGAAAGCTCAGCCGTGACAGTGGAATGGGCAATATCGGAGCTCTTAAAGAAGCCGGAAATATTCAACAAGGCAACGGAGGAGCTTGATCGAGTTATAGGCCGAGATAGATGGGTGCAAGAAAAGGATGTCCCAAGTCTCCCATACATTCAATGCATAGTAAAAGAAACTATGAGGCTACACCCAGTGGCACCATTGCTTGTACCCCGGCTATCACGCGAAGACTGTAAGGTAGCTGGCTATGACATTCAGAAGGGAACCCGGGTGCTGGTAAACGTGTGGACGATTGGACGAGACCCCAAGATTTGGGAAAATCCAAACGAGTTTTGCCCCGATAGATTTGTTGGCAAAAATATCGATGTGAAGGGGCAGGATTTCGAGCTTTTGCCATTTGGTTCTGGAAGGAGAATGTGTCCGGGCTACAGTTTGGGATTGAAGGTGATTGAATCAAGTTTGGCTAATCTGTTGCATGGATTCAATTGGAAATTGCCTGAAAATATGAGGCCTCAGGATCTGAACATGGAAGAAATTTTTGGACTCTCCACTCCAAGAAAGTTCCCACTTGCTGCCGTAGTCGAGCCGAGGCTTCCGTCTAATCTTTATTCTATATAATTGTCATATATATATATATATGTGTGTGTGTGTCTAGTACGTTTTTAATCTCTTTTATGAGCAAACTATGGTAATAAAATAATATCGTATCTCTATCTTTAATCCGAGCACATTGTACAATAATAAGTCGAATGAAATGATCAATTTATCATGAAAATGATGTAAGAAGATCGATTACAAGTCGTTTTTGCTTGGTTTGTACAAACTTGGGCTTGGGGTGACTTTTCTTCTTTCTTTTATTTTTAGTTATTTATTTTTTAATGTAGCACCACGTTGATGTTTCCTAGTGCATTCGCATCATTGGATGGGGCCAAGTGCCAACTCTACGATTTTACATCATTTTACTTTGAAAGTGTTTACATTTGTTTTTCAGACCACTGGACCACAAAGGTCAAGCCATGGGAAATTTTAGGTGATAAACGGACAAAAATGTATAACCCCACTTTCCCCGCAGGTTGTACAAGATTCCAATAGACTTTTGATGAGGTGACAAAGGATTTATTTTGTGTATGTAATTTGTGTATTTTCCCCACAGAGTCGTTCATTTTGTTCTAACATGTAATGTAACAAAGCTGTTCTTTAGTGTAAAATATCTCTGAATTTAAAACATAACCTTCAATTAAGAGCATCTTTAACTATCCCTTAAATTTGAGGATTCCTCCAAATTTGAAGAATGATTTACTGTAATGGTCCCCTAAACCTCCACCAAATTTGGAGGAGGTGAATAGTGTCCCTTCATATTTGAGAGACTATTCACCTCCCTCAAATTTGAGAGAGAGTTTATAATTACTAAAATGTCATTACTTTATTTATGAAAGTGCCACTATTTTAATTACGATAACGTCATTTGTGAATTAATTTCAGTTTTTAACACTTAATTGTTCTAATTTTGAGTTCTAAATTTTTTGTGTTTTTATTAATATCATTTATTTATTTTTTTGTAACTCAAAAAATATAGTAATTGTGAAAATTAGGCTTGTATATGTTAACAAGTTGGCTTGAGTATTTATCATTATTAATGTATCGTTGTTAATGTTAATCGTATCCCGCATTTATTTTGTTGAGTTATTCAAAAATGTTATATTTTCTTTTCTTCCCAACGATATTCTTTATTTGGCTCATTTAGAGATATAAATTATTAAACCTTAACGAATTATAATTATTATACAAATTAAGTATAGTTTTAACTACATAAAAATATTATTCATATTCTTATCCAATTAAAAAAATAAAAAATAAAAAAGAAAATGGGTTCCCCTAAATATAGGGGAAACCATTAGAATGTTTCCCCTGTATTTAGGGGAAACCTTTGGAGATGCTCTAAGAGATAACTCAACTGACTACTAGAAATAGAGTGTAATGTAATATACTCGTAAAATAAAAGTTTTTATGAAAGTCATTCAATTTTACCACCAAAATCTCCATGAGACAATTTAAGAGAGATTTGGAGCAAAATATTATGTTTCTATCTTCATGATGAACTAAATTCCGATACCCTTAGAAATCCATCTTACTGGATAAATCCAGAAATGACGTATAGGGATGAAAGACTCAATTTATTGTTACAATAAAATACCCTTAAAGACATGAGTTATTAATTAATTGCTTTATTAGAGTACCTTAGCTTGAGTTCTCATAATTTTTTTCCTTTATAATAACTTCGATCCAAATTGGGAAAAATCTTTATCTGTCCTGGCTAATTAATTTTTATACTGACATGACAATTTGTGCCCAATAAAAATTTAAAAAGTTAGAGAATATGTGTACTATTTTTATTTTAGTGAATTATTGTTGTGGAGAAATTATCATATTAAGATTTGACCCTCCGACATCTTTATTGGAGAACTTCGAACGCGACCCTATGGCCTTCCCTATCACCCCCACAGTTTATTCGAAGACGATGATATACCAAATACACATAATATATATATATATAGACACACACCCCACTGTTTGTAACAACCCCGATAGTTATTGTTGTTTTTTTTAAAGTACAATTACAAATATACATCATACAGCATAAATGCGCATATATACATTTATAATACCAAAACTCAGTACCAAGAAAATTAACAATATAAACCCACATATAATGGGAATGCATGGAACAATAAAATGTACAAGAATCGAACCTGAGACCTCAATTTCAGTACCTCAACATAGTCCCTAAACAAATAGGTTAGGCCTCATTGGCAACAACCAAATTAGTTAAATTTAATAAATTATGTATGTAGTATCAATTTATTTAAGTCAGAAATATCATAGGACTAGTTTCTCATTTATATTGGAGATTAATCTTTAGTTTAATTGACATTTTAACATTGGAGGTATGTTGATAATTATAAACACACACGGAGGGATATCCACGTATTCAATCTCCAATAAAAATACCAACTAAACTAGAACTCAATCTTCAATTTAGACAAATAGTATTATTCTTTTCCATAAATGACATATTTGACCACGTAACTATTGATGGATTGGGACAAATTCTAAATAATTAAGTTGTATTGAAGACTTGGTACTTTGGTCCATCAGAATTAAGAAAAAAGGGATATAAGGGTTCCAATTAATCAATTAACTGAGCCCGGTAGTTATTTGTCAATTCCTCAATTAGCTAAGACTACCAATCTCAATATTTCTAGAGCACCAAAAATTATTTTGGATGGATTTTTGCCTTCGTTCGTTCATTCATTCATTCACTAAACCAAAAGGTTACTTGTAATCTAAGACAAATGAGCTCGTCAACTCTTTGAAGATTGGTTACTATTTAAAATGGAGAGAATAATTGAGGTTGGACTTTTGAATTTACATATACCCTTAAAAGTTATCATCTCAAAGAAGATGGAGACTTGGGTATTTAAGTAAAATACATGTGTGGTGTGTACAAATTTTGTACATCTTATACGTACAAAGGGTAATTATATTGATACTATGATTTTTGTTTAGTGCACTACATTTTAATTGTTTAAAAGGTCCTTATTGTTTACTTAATTTTATAATTGTATACTTAATTTTTCTTTTATTTAATTTTTATCATTAATTTTTCATAGTAGTAAATGTTCTATACTAAAAGTTACCATTCAAAAATTTCTTCAAGTAAGTGTCAAAAAATTTATTTATGTCTAACATTTTCCAAAAAATAAATAATAACGAATATTGAAATGCAAAATATATGTCTAAACTTTGAACAATGCTATTATGATCTTTTTTATTTAAGTCATTATTTACAAAGCAAGTATGCTAATTAATAAAGATTATTTGTTAAAAATAAAAAATAAGTGAGGGATATAATTGTAGTAATAAATAAAGATGAAGACACTTAGTGCAATTAAAATGTGGTGTACTAAATAAAATATGTAGTGTGAATATAACTAGCCATGTACAAATAGTATTTTTCATTCCAAATACCATTGTACTTTTAAAAGATTATCTTAAATGTCACTAGAATTTTAAAATATTATATCTAATGTCATTGTATTTATTAGTAATTCCTCTAAAAATGCAACTGCACTTGTAAAAATGTTATCCCAGTTGCATAATCTGTATGTTGGGATAGCCAAAAACTTTTTCTTGTATGTTAAAATTAGTAATTTAATAAAATATCAAATTATTTTTAATAGAAAGTTAAAGCGGCTCAAGTCAGTTTCGAGAAGATTTTTAAAGTTGAAACCTAATTAAATCAATTTAGTTTGAGGCGGTTTGGTTCTGTTTAAGTTTAAAATTTTGGGAGTTCCACTTGAAACCTAACCAATGGTTTAAAACCAACGGTTTCTTTCGGTTTAAGGGTTGTCGGTTTTTGTATGCTGCCTTAAAGAAGGGTACATAAAGATGCCTTGTACAGATTATGCAATTGGGATAACATTCATAGAAGTGCAGAGGCATGTTAGGCGAATTATTAATAAGTACAATGGTATTCATGGTCTTTTTTGGAGACAAATCTGTCTAGGTGGTGCCGACTGGGCGCCACTTGCACAGGCCACACGGTGCGGTCGCACCTACCGCATGGTGTGTGGCCGCGCCATGCGGCCGGTGCGGCCACACAGTGTGGCCTGTTCAGCCTCATGGCTCTAGGTGGAGCCCAGTCAGAGCCACCTAGACAGATCTGTCTCCAACTTTGGAGACAGATCCATCTCTATAGAAAATGCAATGGTATTCGAGATACCATTTTAAAAGCACAGTGAATTTGTAATATTTTAAAAGTACAGTAGCACTTGGGATAATTAATGGCAAGTGAATTAAAAAAATGAAAGTAAGCTACGTCATCGGCTATATGGCACATTTTGATATAGTCAAAGTTCCACGTGGTAAATTTAGTCTACCACATCATCACATGTGTTAGCTTGTAACTTGATTCCTCAAGGGTACGGAGTGGCAGACAGGAAAATATTTTTATCAGATCAATGGAATAATTTTAGACAAGCTGTAAAGTGTAGTTAGCACAGCATGTGAGGTTAGTTTGCTAAAGTGTAGTGGCATTTTGGGTAATTATGTTTACTAGTATAATATTTTCTTGTAGTGAAATTTGACTATAAGATGAAATTGGGGTGGGTCAAAGGAAGGTGGAACTTGGCCAATTCCCGCTTCGTTTGCTCCCATTTAAATTTTATTAATAATTAATTTGTTAGTGATCTTTTTATTTGGTTGTAACATGTGTTCTTACTTATATATATATATAATAAATAAGAACACATGTGTATATATATATACACGTGTGTGTATTTATATAAATATACATGTAGATAGTGATGGAAGGAAGAAAGGCTAGTTAGAATAATTAACTCTAAGTGAAAATAAGACATGTCATCCAGTGATTTGCAATTTCCAGAATGCCGCGTGGTAACTTCCATTAGCAACATCACTGAATCCGTTAGTCAGGTAACGGAGAAATATGCAGGAAAACATTTTATAACTAAAAGAGATTTTTGTATATCTTAGTATGAATTATAAGAACTAATCACAACTCTTCTAAATAGAGAAAATCTTCAATTGGAATGTCGCATTAACAGTGATCAACTAATGAAGAGAGATCACTTCATCCACTGGGTGGGAGAAAGAAATTTGATCTCCAAAGTAACTTTACCTTATTGAATAGAGTTGGACCAAGTGGTCTGCTACTAGACTATTCTACCATGTGAAACACTTAATGATAGTACGAGTGCGTTAATAAAGACACTTGTATAGATGACATTTAGAGGCTTAACTATAAGTATGAAGAAGTAAAAACACAATTAATTAGACAAGTCATCTAACGAATTGAGGATGGCATGTGTAGGACATGCTTGTGGGTAGCTCAGCTGTGATGGTGGAATGAGCAATATCGGAGCTCTTAAAGAAGCCGGAAATATTCAAGAAGACAACGGAGGACCTTGATCGAGTTATAGGCCGGGATAAATGGGTGCAAGAAAAGGATATCACAAGTCTCCCATAAATTCAATGCATAGTTAAAGATACTATGAGGCTACACCCTGTGGCACGAATGCTTGTACCCAGGCTAGCACGCAAAGACTATAAGGTAGCTTGCTACAACATTCAAAAGGGAACCCGAGTGTTGGTAAAATGTGGATGATTGGAAGAGTCCCCAAGATTTGGGAAAATCCAAACGAGTTTTGCCCCGATAGATTTGTTGGGAGGAAATATCAATGAGAGGGCAAGATTTCGAGCTTTTGTCAATTGGTTCTGGGAGGAGAATTAATGTGCCCAGGATACAGTTTGGGACTGAAGGTGATTGAATCAAGTTTGGCTAATCTTTTGCATGGGTTCAATTGGAAATTGCCTGAAAATATGACGCCTCAAAATTTGAACATGGAAGAAATTTTTGGTCTCTGCACTTCAAGAGAGTTCCCACTTGCTGGCCTTTGAATCTTTACTCTATATAATTGTCATATATGTCTAGTACTCTGTAATCTCTTTTTATAAGCAAACTGTGGCAATAAAATAATATCGCATGTCTAGTTTTAATCGAGCATTGAGCAATAATAATTCGACTGAAATGATCAATTTACAATGAAACGATGAAAGAAGATTGAGTACAAGTCCTTGTTTGCTTGTTTTGTACAAACTTGGCCTCCTTTTCTTTTTTGTGTGTAGCACCATTCTGATGTATCCTAGTGCATTCGCTACACTTGTATAGGCCAACTCAACGATATACACGACTCCTGCTATTTGTAAGAAAGACTTTACAAAATCTTTCACAAAATTTGATAAAAATTTACTATCATACCCTTAATTTGTTTTTTCTCCAACCACACAATATACATGTGTAATATTGTAAAATCACCATATTTTATAAAAAAAGTTCGTAAAAACTGCTCTACAAATAATATTTTCCTTTTATACGTTATACTTCTTTGCATTTCAATCTTTTTCAGACCACAAAAAGTCAAGACATGGGAAATTAGTAAGTGGAAATTAAGAGCTGATATATGGACAAAAGGTGGAACCCTACTTGTCCATGGAACATGTACACAACATTCCAGTAAACTTTTAATGATGTGATCATGTGAAATAGGATTGATTTGGGTATGGGACAAATACGTTGTTTAATTTGTTTGGGTAAATTTCACGAAAGGTCCCCAACCTTTAAAAAAAGTAATAATTTCATTCCAATCTTTTTTTTTAAAGGCTGTAAGTCCTTAGCTTACATTTCAAAAATATGCACAAGGCAATTTCTATCCATTTTCATTTTTAGATGCTTACAAAATGACCATTTTACCCTCATTGCATGAAATAAAAGGAAATTAGAATAAAAACCTTTTAAAAAATGCAAAAGATTTAAATAAAAGAATGAAGAAATATGTTGTTTTCTTCGATTACTTACTCATAACTTCCACCCAGTACCGCCACTATTTTTCTTGCTTTTTCTTTTCTTTTCTTTTTTTTTGGTCAAGGGGAGAATGATAAGGTCTCTGCTTAAGTTGCCTCTAATAATAATAAAAAGGAGATTTATTTACCATTTTTAACTATATGTAGACACAAAAAATTGAAATGAGAGGCTAGAAGAAATCCTCCCATTTTTATCAATAATTCGAACCTCCATTTTTTTCAAAAGAAAAATCCATACATTTTTAATTGTTCCAATTTTTATAACTTGAATATCAATTACGCCTCAATTATTATTGCTTATTTAAGTTTAAATTTCAGAGAGTTTGTTGTCTAAAGTGACTATGACACTAGTGGCGGTGGTGGTAGGGAACTGAATAGAAAATTAATATATCGATCAATATATATGTATAGCTTGTGTTAAATGAGTGGATGTGAAAATAATATACAGATGAATATGTATAAGTGTGTGAAAGAGAAAAGTGGTAGAGAGATCAAAATAAATTTTTATAATTTTTGTGTTCTTATTCTTTATTTAAATAAAGGGCAAAATTTCTTTATAAAAAAGTGAAAAATGAAAATTGACAAAAAAAAGTATGTAAGGGTATTTTGTGCATATTTTTAAAAAAACTGGGGACCTACAGCCTTGAAAAAAAGATTAGACATGAAATTTTTACTTTTTGTAAAGGTTGGGACCTTTTGTGAAATTTACCCAATTTGTTTTGACAAGTGCTTTTGATTAGAAATTATCTTTTATAAAAAAATGGGATCTTTCACCTACATTTTTTCTAAATCAATCAAGCACATGTCCATGTTCAATGAAAAGTATTTTCATCTTAATATTTTCCTCGAAAACAAGGAAAATGAATTCTCGCGTTCAACCAAAAAAAAAAAAAGGAAAATGAATCCTTGAGAGAGATGGAAAAACATTTTCCATAAAAAATAAATTTCAACTCTTTTTCCACCATGCAATCAAACACCTATACTTGCTAAGAAACATAAAACAAAAGTTTTTATGAAGCTTCAAACTTGAAAAGGATCTTTCTATTTCTTGAAGAATAAGGGGCAAAGGGATTGCATTTCTAAATCAAAAATTTCCACTCCAAAATCACCATTAGACCATATAAGGGAGATTTGGAGAAAAATATTACGTTTCTATCTATTTTTGTGACGTTAGAATTCCATCCTACTCAATAAAACATTTGGAAAAAAAAACACCTAATTTTGTTATTAAAATAGGACTCTTGAAGATACACTAGTTCTTAATTAATTGGATTAGAGTACCCTATGTTCAGTACTCCTGAAGTAGCATAAATGTTCCCCATTTATGACTTGAGATCCAAATCAAGAAAAATCTAATCTTTCGTAGCTAATTAATTTTATATACAGATATGTTGGACTGGGCCAGCCAGGAAATTGAACTGGAACCAAACCGGCCAAAAGCCGGCGAACTAAAATTGAACAGGTTCATTTCAGTATGCATGTTTAGGCTGTTTTTCCCCAAATCGGCCAGTTCACGAGAACTGGTCATTTTTTTTAAACTAACCGAGCTGAGTCGGTTTACTGGTCCGACTCAGTTGGACTAGTTTTTTGCCCACCCCCGCATGACAAGGTTGTACTCAAGAAAAATTTAAGAAGTTAGAGAATATACTAATTTTAGTGAATTATTGTTCTTGTGGAGAAATTATCATATTGAGATTTGAACATCCAACATCTCGTTGGAGAACTTCGAACGCAACCTATGGCCATCCCTATCGCCCATAGTTCATTCGAAGACGACCACTTACCAAATATGACTTTAAATAAATAAATACACATGTGTGTGTATATATATATATATATATATATATGAAAACTTCGAACGCAACCTGTGGCCATCTCTATCACCCATAGTTCATTCAAAGACGACCACTTACCAAATATCTGCATTTGACTTTAAATATACAAATATAAATATAAATATAAATATAAATATATATATATATATAAACACACACTAGTGAAGGCACGTGCGTTGCGCGAGTCGCTAATTTCGCGTTGTAACTAATTTTGCATTGTAATTATCTTAATGATTTGTGAATTGAGATTTATGACGTAAATATCAGCCCACGCCACATATACTGGTGATTGAATTGGTGTTGACAAATTAGTTATTCAGAGCACAAACAAGCCTGATCAGCAATCTTAAATCATATAATTGGAGCAATACCTTGGGAATTTTGGTGCACAAACCAACACCAGTTTTCACCTCCTTTAGTTAAGAAAGTGTGTAATCATATTTTTTTGCTATAAAGTTTAGAATTTAGAACTATGTCACTATGGACTATGGAGAGTTAATGTAATGCTACATAGCATTTGTGCAGCTGAGGCTTCTACTCCATTAAGAAAATTTGGTTTTCCTGCAATTTCTTCATTTCTTCATGCTCCTCATCTACATATATTTGTAAACAAAAAATTAAATATTGCTTCAAACAACTAACGAAGTGAATTCAAATATAACATGCAGAAATTACCCTTTCCGCAATGCTTCGTGGATGAATGGCGCAACCTCCTTTAGCCCAAACTTGAAGAGGAATAATGTCTTGTGGAAATTCTAGATACTTTTCTACCGCAATCATTTCAGAAGAAGTTTAGCAAGCTTCTTATTTGATATTCCAAGCAAGGATATCTCCATGCATCTTCTACCTGATAGCCTCTTACCCCTCCCTGTGTCCATCATCATCGCGGACGAGAAATTTTCAGCAATCGAGTCTAGACAATTATTTTAAAAATAATAAAAAAGAAAAGAAAACATTCCATTTAACTTTTAATCAATTTAAATACTAACAAGAGACCTGCTCAAGACATTTTCCACCACGCTAAGTACTACATAATTATGATTTTCTTTTAATCGCACAAAACTAAAAAAATTTCAGCATCCACATTGTTTACCACCACAAAGCAACATAATTATGAATTCCTTCTAACTGCATAAACTTGATCTCCAAAGAAGATGAAACACACAGAACAAGAAAAAGAACAAATCAATTCTAATTTTTGTATAAAAAACAACACATAACTAAATCCACAGTACATAAAAAAAAAGAGTAATGTCATTCTCTAGACTGGAGACCAGTTGACATCACTCTATTAGGAGATGTGTGGAGATACATGTATTCCATTGATTTATTGAACGACTAATAAAGTAATGACAACTATAGTCCATTCTAGATAAATAGCATTATTAAAAAAAGGCGGAAAAATAATGAAAGAAAAATAAAAAAGCACACAAACAGAAGAACAAATAAAGAAAAAAAAAAGCCCACATACATACACGCAGCAAAATGGAAAAAACCCCAATGAAGCAAATGATTCGTAACCCTAAAAGACAGATGAGAGAAAAATTGAACCAAAAACAAATGGGAAAAGAAAATAGTCAATTCCTAAAACTTATTGATCGATTGGAGGCATATCACTTGAACACGTAGCTATTGATGGATTTGGAAAAATTTTAAACACTTGTATTGAAAGCATACTATTATTACTACTTTTATCTTAAAAATATGGTCCAGTTTTCCTTTTTCATCTGTTTTAAAACATAGTTTAGTTTCCATTTTTCTTTTTAAAAAGTAATTAAAATATTAGTTTTCTTATATGCCCTTATTTAATATGCATAGTTATCATGAAAATAGAATTATTAAAATTGAAAAATTAATAAATGAAAGGATATAATAGAGAAACGATGTTAAAATTTATTTTTCTAATACTATTAAATAAACTTTTCTTAATCTATTTAAAAAAAAGGAATATGACCTTCTTTTTGAGATGAAGGTAGTAGTATTCTGGTCAATGAGAATTACGAGAAAGGAGTCATAAAAATCTCAATAAATCAGGCTCTGTATTTACTTGTTAGTTCCTTAATTAGCTAGGACCACCAATCTCAATATTTCTGGAGTGCCACAAAGATTGTGGCTGATGTTCATTCATTCAATTAAACCAAAAGGTTAATCGGAAATTATCCAAATATTGAGATTAACCAAAAGGTTAATAGTGTTAGATGTCTTAATTAGTTAGGATTACCAATCTCAACTGATGTGACGTATCTAAATACGCATCACGCAATCGTTTGACACTATTTATGTCACCAAACGTCTAGCTTTATATCATGTCCCAAAGTTTATTTGTAATCTAAGACAAATGAGCTTGTCAACTCTTCTGAGCTTGGTTAGTATTTACAATCATATCATATAATATATATAATAGGGCAGTTATTGGGGTACAATTCTGATTGTCTGGTGCAATTAGGAAAATTTCCCCACCTCTTCCACTTGTTTAATGGAGAGAATAATTGAGAGGTTATAATCTGATCGCTATGTCAACTTTGATTCCCAACTCCTAAACAATTTTTTTCCCCGAGAGGGCCAAAATTTGATTTTTGATATAGAACTTTTTCTTACATGTGGTCCAGGGATGTGGCATATTTTAATAGTCAAAATGTCACGTGATAACGTCTGTCAATCAAATTGTCGAATCCGTTAGTTTTGTAATAGAATGGTAGACTGGAAAACATTTTTATAAATTCGATGGCATCTGAGATAAGTTCATGGCATGTGAGATAACTTTTTAAGAGTAGAATGGCATTTGAGGCTAATTAACACTATATATACTAGTCATCAATTTTCAAAAATTGAACCTTTAACAAAGATAAAGAAATTCCAATGCGTGCATATTTGTCTGTCACAACTCCATTGTTTTCCATCCCTATTTATTTATTTTCACCATGTTATTCTTCAGTTTAATTTTCGAATTGAGGAATTACTTTGGAATTATAAAGGTAGTTACTCTTTGCAAATTTTACCCTCTGTTCAAGCTTCAAAGGGTAACTAAATCAGCATTATCAGCATGGTTTTCATCAGTATTACTTCCTTTTCCTTATAACAAACTTCCTATAAAACCATGCAGATACAAGAGGGTTCTCTTATACTTACCGTAAGGCAAAAAAAAATAAAAATAAAAATAAATAAAAGAAATGGTTTCCAATGTGAAAGCATGTGATGAAGAGTGTACTGATCAGCATTGTCTGATGCATCATAATCTGAAGAATCCATCGTCTGCAGTAACCCGCTTCTACAAAATCACGATCGGCGATGACTACTCGAAAGTTTTGGTACTATATGATCTTTCTCTATTTCCTTAAATTAGTTTATCATGTTGATTTGTCTATCATAAGTTAAAATATGTTTTTTAGCCACCCCGTGTGTTTTGATCAGGCAATTTGGTATTAGATCAAGTGTTTCAGCATAGTAATAATTAGTACTAAACGAGGAATTCAGATTCCTCGGCTCAAGTTTGGAGACGAATCATTTATGAAAATTGTGTACGTTTAAATAACTCTTTTACTCTTTCATATTGGCAATAGTGTTACGGGTACAATAAGATACATAAAAAATTGTGCAAATAATAGACTAAGCAGAATCATGTGTTCCGATGTTAATATAGTAAACTACTCTTCATATCACTTTCTGATCGACAGTTATTATATGCGTTGCGTGCATGTTTGTACAAGTGGTTGTACATTTTTGTTGTAATATTAAAAACATTCTCCATTCTGTAATAGTTATACTATGGACTTGAAGAAAGCATTTTGAAAATTTTCTCACCCTCATGTAGTACCTGCCACCAAGCTTTGTTCAAAGACTGCAAACCACCTGGAAGATTCAACACGATGATTGTGGCCGGTAACGATATCAAATATTGGCGGTTTCCTGGCATTACAAAAGGGATGGCATGAATTGTCACTAGCCCATGGTCTGGAAGTTGGACAAGTTTTGGTTTTCTCTTACACTAAGGCTTGCGACTTTTTGGTTCAAATATATGGAATAAATGAAACAGAGGATCTGGTTGAATTATAATTGCACAACGAATGGACCTATTAAAAGATCCAGGGAAGGTGAAGAAAAAGTTGTTCAAGCTGATAGGTTTCAGTTAACAAGTGGAAGAGCAGAAACCAGTGAAAGATCCCCAATTTTAGAACAAGGAAAGCAGGAGAAATCTGAGATCACATTCTGACAAAGAAAAATTTGACACAACAGATGAATCTGTATCCAAATCTGAGCAAGACACATCTCCCCATATTCATGAACAAAAATCCAAGAGTCTCAAGAAAAAGATAGCGACAAAGACAGTGAATACATGATTGAAGAGGAAGCCAGTTCAGAAGAATTCTCAACAGAGGAGGAAGTATACTTTTTGAAAAAAGAATCGAAAAAGAGAAGAGAGATTAAGAAGGGAAAGCAAATGGTGATGGAGGAGCCGAAAGGAACCACCAAGGGGAAGAGATCAATTGGTGCAGTGATCAAAAGGCCCAAGAGGGAGGTTGAGTCAGAATCAGAAGCACGACAACCGCCCAAGCAGTATGAGTCTAGCGATTATTCATCAGGTAGTGATTCTAACCATGTCAAGACACATTTGAAAGATCCAGAGGAATTCAGCGCTAAAGAGATTCATACAGTAAGGGGATCTTTTACCCCCCACAATTTCTGTTTTCATGATAAAAACGCATCAGAAATTTGTCAGTTTTAGACATTTTACATATGAAAGGAGGATCATGGTTTCAGATTTTACCATGATTGGTCTGCTTGAAATTGTTAAATTCTTTAAACTGGAAAAATTGTTTGATTGCAAGGGGAAGGTAAATGAGTCAATGATTAGGGAGTTTATGGCTAACATCCCTAAAGACTTCAGCACTTTTGATTGCCTTTTTTCTTCAAAAATATATGTGAGAGGTCAGATGGTTAAGTTCACGGCTGATAGTTTGAGAACATGGCTAGGTGTCAGACATTTTGAAATTGATGAGGATGATGAGGAACTTGCTGTTTCTAATAATGTTATTGCTTTGGAATTGTTGGAATCAAACTGGCCAGCTAAGAGAACCGAGTTTGCTTCAGCTAATATGACAATGAAATATAAATTATTGCATAGGTTTGTCATGACTACTTTGGATCCTCTTACACACAAAACTAAGATGAATAGGCAAAGGGCAATGTTGCTTTATTTGTTGGGTACTAAGAAACCAATTGATTGGGGAAAAAAGTATTTGATGTGATAAAAGGGTGCATCTCTGGTAGTGGTCCAAGACAGTCAAAGAAATACAAACTACCATTTCCTTGGGTGATTTACAACTATTTAAAAGATCATGGAGTTGAGGACATGAAGGGAGATCACTGGTCTCAGCCCATTAACCTTCTTAGGAGAGATCACTGCAGTAAGTTGATCAAGCCTATTTCCAAGACTTATTCCTCAGCGGCTCCTACAAAAAGCTACCTAGAAGAACTCGGGCAGGACATATCTCACCTGGACAACAAGATCACTAGCCTACTAGAACAACTTTCTGACTTTCAACCTGCTTACAGTAAGGATGAAGATTTTCAAGTTTTCCTACGGGGTTTTCTCAAGAAGAGGGAAGAAATTGAGCAGTCCAAGAAAAAGCAAGATGAGACTGGTACCTCAACCAAGCCTAAATCAGATGCATCTCAACTAGAACTCTCCAAGAAGCAGAAAAAGAGAGCAGATGCTTGCCCAACTATGAAGGAGAAGAAAACCAAAAAGACTGCATGAAAGCAATCTGAAGACTTTCGGAATTTCTAAACACTCTTTTAGTTACTGTTTTTATGCTTTGATGATGAATAAATGTCTCTAAACACTTTGATATTTTGGATGTCTTTAAACTCTCTGAAAGTTACTAACATTTGATTCATGGACTGTTTTAACTTTTTATCTCCTTGGTGTTTTAGAGATTATGCTTCTTTATATGATATGTTTCTAGAGGATTTATTGGGCTTATATCCTTTGTCAAAAGGGGGAGACGTAATATAGTAGCTGGACAAATTTTGCTCTATATCTCGCTCTGATTTTAATTTGATGCTAATTGTTTTATTTGCTTAGGCGGGAAAATATGTCTTATGGGGAGTTTTGAGAAGTTTCAGTATTTGAACATTTTTTGAAAATTTCTGGCATGGTTTATATTTACAAATTGGTTTTGAAAAATTAGAAAAATTAAAGGGATGATTGTTAGTATTAACCATGTTGGCTAATTCTATATTGTTAGTGAATTTAGGAAGCGTATGTAAAAATGTACAATAAGTATGTACAAATAGTATTACTCACGTTTGTAACTCTTATGAACAAACAATGGTAATAAAATAATATATCGTATCTCTAGCTTTAGTCGAGCAGTGAGCAATAATAAGTCGAATGAAATGATCAATTTACAATAAAAATGATGCAAGAAGATCGAGTACAAATCCCTTTTTTTTGCTTTTTTTTCTGGAACCAAAATGTCATATTATCATTTACAAGTCCGGACGAATCATCGATCCAATAAACAAAGGAATACAATCAGACCAAGTACCAAAATACAAAAAAAGAGAGCACAAAAGATGCGACCATGTGGGCTAGCTACCATATTACCCTGACAAGAAATATGGAAACAAGGATCACAGTCGAGCTCCTCTAAGAGCATAATAATCTCACGAAGAACAGGAGCGTTGGGGGCGAATTCCACATCCCCTTTAAGACTATTCACCAGTCGGAGACAATCTGACTCCGCACGAGCAATTTGAAATTTACAATCTTTAGCAACTTGTAACCCCAACAAGAAAGCCATTCCTATGGCATCTTCGATAGGGGGTACCATTCAAATGTTTTGAAAATAAACCCACCACCCTCCCTGCATCGTCCCAGATAACAGCCCCCACTGAGTAGCACTGCCTTTCCTCACAAACCCGAGCCTCAACATTAAGTTTTAGGCGACCAGACCAGGTGGCCGAGCTTTCAAATTAATCAAACCGGACCTGAGATCTTTCACTTTTTTGGCTTCTCTAACAGGTGAAGCTGAGGATGCAAATGCAGCAGCCGAGATCGCACTCACATCTGATTCAAGTCTCTTGCCTGAATGTAAAATTTGATTGCGCGCATACCAAATATTTCTTGCCACACAAAGAATAAGAATCAGTGAATTCTCGTCACACAATAAAGAAATGCCATGCACTGTCTCTGATATTCATCCAACCTTTGTGTGTTTTAATAATGTGCCAAAGCCCCACCAATTTCCAGACCTTTTTAGCAAAGTGACATTCAAATAAAATATGGCATAAAGTCTCAACTCTCAAGCATGCCACAATGCAAACAAGCACCATTCACTGCCATTCCTTTTTTTCTCAAATTTTGTCCAGTTAGCAAGCATCCATGGAAGACCTTCCACCAAAATAAGAAAAGTTTTGGCCGCGTTTTCAGTCTCCAAATTTTATTCCACCATGTCTGGCTGCTACGATTGCTGCTTAAAGTCCCGTCGTTAAAATCCATCATGAGAATTCTGTAGCTACTTCTAACAGTATACGAACCATTAGTGTCATAATGCCAAATAAGTTTATCTGGGGATAACTTCCTTGTCAGGTGGTAAGAAAGAATTGATGCGAGCTTTATCACAATCCCCTGAAGTGGTGAGCAAATCTGAAACCTAAAATAGATGAGGAATATGCGGAGTAATAGGCCGAAAGGAGGGACCTCTAGGCAGCCAAAGGCTCTTCAAAAAACCTAATTAACGTGCCATCCCCCACTCTCCAACGAAGACCCTTCTCTAGCACTTCGTTTCTCCAGAGAATACTCCTCCAAGCAAAAGAATCTCCATTTCTACATTTTGCCTGCATGAAATTGCGGCCATCAAAATACTTACCTTTCATAATGCGTGAGACAAGGCAATCTGGTTCTTGAAGTACACGCCATCTTAGCAAGTAAAGCTTTGTTGAAGGCCCTCAAGTCTCTAAACCTCAAACCACCAGCCCTTTTTTGATGCATAGATTTTGCCATTTGATCCAATGAATTTTCCAAGTACTAACATCCTCATCCCACCAAAATCTGCTCAAAGCCGATTGAACCGATTCAAGAACTCCTTCTGGAATTATTACCATCCGATTAGAAACGGATTATTACCAACCGACTTAGTTTTATTCTTGATTCCGTTGGTAACTTTAAATATACATTTAAAAAAATGAAAAAAAAATTCGTTACTAAGTTGTTGGTAATCCATTACTAATAGTAACAAGTAGTTTTCTTTACTATTCAGTAACGGATTAGTAATAAAAAAGTAGTAACATAAATGATTCTATTATTAATTCTGTGGCTATACGCGTTCCGCTACTATTCTGTTGCTAATAGTGACAAATGGTTTTCGTTACTATTCAGTAACAGATTAGTAACGAAAAAGTAGCAACAAAAATAATTCCGTTACTAATTCCGTAGCTATGCACGCTCTGTTACTAACCCGTTATTATTATGTTGCTAATAGTAACAAATTGCTTATGTTACTATTTAGTAAAGGGTTAGTAACGAAAAAGTAGTAATAGAAATGATTTCGTTACTACTTCCGTGGCTATGCGCTCTCCGTTATTAACTTTACTATTTTGTTGCTAATAGTAACAAATTATTTCCGTTACGAAAAATTTGTTACTAATTGCACATTTTCTAGTAGTGATAGCTTGCAAAACTGATTTAATGAGCACTTCTTGTTTTGTGCAAACTTGGCCTTCAAAAAAAATTGTAGCACCATGCCGGTGTTTCCTAGCGCATTTGCCACACTGGGATGGGCCAACCCTACAATTTTGACATGAGACCTGCTATTCATGGGGAAAGTTTTACAAATCTTTTTACAAAATATGATAAATTTATTATTTTACCCTTAAACTTTTTTTATCGAATCACATAATAATATATAGCAGCAAGATGGTAAAATTATCATATTTTCTAAAGACGTTTTTTAAAACTTCCCTACAAATAGCATTTTCTTTTACACATTATCTTTACATTTCAATCTTTTCAAAGTGTAACATTAAAAGACCTCCTAAAGGTTTTGTCATTGAACCTCCCATCCTATATGGCTTACATAGATGTACGCTACATAAATTTGAAATACAGGTGACGTATATCAATACATGCTAAATAGAGTGGGAGGTTTTGTAAAAAACTTTCGACAGGTTTTTGATATTTTCATCTTTTTTTGACCAAAAAAGTTCAAGACATGGTAAATTATTTTTAAGTGGAAAGAGGTGATATATATATGGACAAAAAGGTGGAACCCTACTTGCCCATGATACATGAACACAACTTCGAACAGACTTTTAATAATGTAATATATATATATATATAAACAAGTCATTTTACGTAGCGTGTTTGGCAAATATTTATAAATGGATTGTTTATAAATTGGTTTATTTCTTTCCAAAAAAATAGTAAATTAGTTTATAAATTGTTACGTAACATTATTTTATTGATTGATTTTTGTAAAAAGTCAAAAATTGTGGCTTGACTTTTATTTTTTAACTATTTGAAAAAAGTGAAATCAAATGTAATATGCTTGCCAAAAACCGTTTTATGAAGGCTAATTCTAAGTCAAAAATTTCCACACTGCAATCACAAGGTAGACAATAAGGGAGATTTGGAGCAAGATATCATGTCTCTATCTTTATGACTTTAGAAAAAAATAAAGAAAAAATTTAATCTTTCTTAGCTAATTATTTTATACTGACGTGACAAGGTTGTGCTCAGAAAAAAATTAAAAAAAGTTAAGAATATTCTAATTTTAGTGAATTATTGTTGTGGAGAATTTATCATATCGAGATTTGAGCATCCAGTCTCTTTATTGGAGAACTTGAATTGCCCTATAGCCATCCCGACCGCTAAAACTTTTTATGCACAGTCTGGTGTCATTATCTAATGTGATATAATCACGAAAGTGGTTTTCTTTTTTTTTTTTTTGGGATGGTAATGTGCTGATGGCACGCCATATAAACATTTGATGCTACTTCAGTATCAAATATCTAGTGTTTGAAACTTCCTATCCCCATCACCCAGAGTTCATTTGAAGACGACGAATACCTTTTACTTTTTTTTTTTTTAAAGGGAGAACATTTTATATCTTGTCTCGATTGACAATCGAATTGAGTCAAATAAACATACAATCAATCTGAGTACACGTGAGGGACTTTGAAAATGAGGAAGATGCAATGAATCATGCTATTTGGGCATATAAGTAGAAAACAATTATTACAAAAGGGAGTTTAACTTATTTTATTAGTCCCACACAATTCAAAGGGATCCAAAAGTCATTAAGGTAATAATATAATTTGGATCCCTTTTTGTTATAGGTTTTGTTCATATTTGTGTTCAAATAGATTAATTCAAATAGAGCAGTGTGGACAACCATATTCTTTTGACGTGGAACATGGGTGCAAGGACCTCAACCATGTTCTTTTGAATTTAAATAGATGCTCATTTCAAATAAACAAATATAACTATGTTAGTAATAACCCAATTATTATTATTATTATTATTGTGATACAATTTGAACCACAACAAACCAATTAATTTATTGTTATGATAAATTATGTATAGTAGTATATCAACTTAAGAAAGAAAGAAGTCATCCGTATCTTTAAACTGTTATAGCTTAGGGGCTAACATGACATGACATAGTTCTAATAATATGACATGACATACTTGAACATGTAATTATTGATTGTTTGTGTAAAACTTTTCAATATCTATAAAAGTGTATTGAAAACTTGATACTTGGTCCATTCTCAAAAAAAAATAATAATAATAAATAAAATAAAATAAAAAAATTAAATTAAATTGATACTTGGTCAATGTTTATTAAAAGGAGTTACACGGGTCTAATTAATCAATTAATTGACCCCTGTATTTATTTGTAAGTTTTTCATTAGTTAGAACTATTGATTTTATTCCTCCTAAGATACCTGAAACTGTTGTCTATAGATTGTAGCCAGCTTTCATTCAATTTAATGACATAATAAAGTTTATTACTTGTAATAATCTAAAATAAACGAGCTCGTGAACTCTTTCGGGCTTGGTTTTTTTGTAAAGAAAAAAAAAAAGATGAAAATGGAGAGAATAACTGACACGTATCTCAATTAATTGATTCACAACTCCTATTTCTCTGCAATTCTTGATTTTATTTATTTTATTATTATTATTATTATTATTTTTGCCTTTTCAGCAATGCCATTGAACTTACAAAATTATTTTCCTATCTGCCACTATCTTACCAACAACTCGCAAAACTAACAGATTGCAATGATGTCGAAGTTATTATGTGGCATTTTGGCTATTAAAATATGCTATATAATCGGATGACATGACTTATTTTCATTTTATTTTTACTTAGAGTTAATAATCATAAACGTCACTGTATTTTTAAAATATTATCTAAAATGTCACTATACTTCTAAATGTTATCTATGATACCATCATACTTATCAATAATTCGCCTAAAATGCTATCCCAATTGCATAATCTATACAAGGTATCTTTATGTACTCTTCGTTAGGGCTGCATAAAAAAGCCAACAAACAGCAAACCAAAAGAAGTCGTTGGTTTTAAACCATCGGTTCCGTTCCAAGTGGACCGGACAAATAGGGCCAAGCCACTTTAAAATGTTTGATTTATGGTTTCAACTTTCAGAATCAATTCAAAGGCTACATGAACGGCTTTTTTATTAAGAACTGGATTTTTTTCACCAGTGTAAAGTGTATATTTATATCAAAATTGACGTATCAGTGTGGATATTATTTTATAAATAGAGTACAATATACCAGTTGTATTGTATAAAATTACGAATTAATATCTGAATTATAATTTACCATGGAATATTTGTAGTAAAATATCTGAGTTCATAATTCTGGTTTCCTCCAAACTCGTCGTGCAAATTCAAACGTCCAACCTATATAAAGTTGTAATAATTAGCAGAGAAATAATTAGAGATGACAATTTGATCCATCAATCTATAAACTTGTGGAGACATGTCTCTAATATGATTGACTCATCACGCCTAATCGGGGCAAAAGAAGAGGTATGAGGCAACAATATCTGACCCGCCGTGGGTCTAGGGCGGGTGCGAGTCAGGTTGGACCCTCACCATAGGCCTGTGACCTACCAGGCATTTTTTTATTTTTAATAAATTTATTTCGAAAAATATGTAGAAATTATTAGAGATGACAATTTGACTAATCGACCATTAAATCCGTGGTAGTTTATTTTTATTTTTTTATTATATTATTTTTTTGAAAGGATTTTTATGTAGAATTGAAAGAATTATGTTATTATATTAGTTAATATTGAGAACCTTAAAATTCTAAATAAAGGTTTTGTTTTATTCTATATCAATTAATAATGTGTTGCATATAATATTAAATGAAAGGGGAAAAAAATTCATGTGTCCTTTTGTAGGTCATGGTGACGTCCCAACCCGTCCCATGACCTGACTTGTCTTGACCCGCCATATGAATTTGTAGGTTCCCGAGCGGAGGGGGTCTGAGTGACTTCAAGACTCATGGGTAACCATGGGCATCGGGTTGGTCGGGCCGACCCGACATAAGTCAGTTTGCCTATTTTCCAAACCGAAACTGGCCTGACGGGCCGATGAACCCAACCCAAATTGACCCGACTCAGGTCAGGTCGGAACGGGTCAGTTTTCGGTTAGTGGGCTTTTATTTCATTATTATTATCTTTTGGGCCAAATTTAATAATTTAGGGAAATTTAGATCTGACACCTTTTTTTTTCAGTAAATTTCACATCTATTTTTGTTTTATTGATTTTGCAGTTTTATACCTAACGGTTGCATAGTTGCACCCATTTTTTAAAAGGGAATGTTTGCTATTTTTAATTTTTATTGGAGTTTTTTAATATATTAAAATTATTATCTAAACATGATCTTAAGGCTCATTTTTAAGTTTTCACGTAATATTCTATAGATCACGTAGTTAATATATGTTGGTATGTTTTTGAATTTAAAATTTAAACATGTGCCTTTATCCTGATTTAATATATGTTTTTCTTTTATCTTTAGTTACCTTTTTTATTCACTTAATTGATAATTAATTACTAATTAAATAAGAATTAGATTAAAAAATAGGTCGGGAGACTTCAGGTAGGAATTGTATGATAAAGAAATTGGAAGGACTCCTTTGTGTGTGGGTCTTACGACTACTCTAGATTTTATTGTCTTCTCCTTGTTAGAGATATGTTCGATTCTGGTGGTTGTTGTCGTCGATATTGAATATTTTGATACGTTATACCATGTAAGTAATACATTATACATATAAAGTTATTCGACACGTAGTTACGATACTGAATATTTTGATACGTTATACCATGTAAGTAATACGTTATACATATAAAGTTATTCGACACGTAGCTACGATACTGAATATTTTGATACATTGATTTGATATTAATGATTACTACCAATTTACATGTATCAAGTTTGCCCAATAAATCACAATACATCCTTGTAATAAATTAATAGTCAAATGATACTTCAAGTTGATACCTAAATTCATTGATTTCAGCTTTTCAATT